>JBBPSX010000307.1:0-14423 GCA_038093815.1 Neoboletus cf. brunneissimus | reverse complement strand
GAACTCCGGACCTTAGATCCTCGTTCCCCTCTGCATATACGCCCTAGGGCCCTCTTCGCACTCTCGTCCTCACACCAATCCTCACCCCTCTGTACCAGCTTCTACCCATCGGGTCTATGGTCGTCCCATCCTGGTCGAACCGTAACAGTACCATTCCTGAGGGGGGATGAGCTTGTCATTAATGTTTCTAAAGTCAAGTTGGCAGAGCTTTGAGTGAACATGCTTGAAAAGGTCTCCTCCATAATCGGGCAGAATGGTAGGATCATACAGATCATTCATTGTCACTGCCCATAGAAGTCAGCAGGCTTCAATTATACACAATCTGGCTTCACCTTGTTTATGATCATTTTGATCATTTGTCGTTGCTGCTCGTTGAAGTCAGCGGGCATCCATTATATACTGTTTAGCATCACCTTGCTTTTCATTGTCCTGATCATTTGTCGCCACTGCTCATAGATGTCAGCATGCTCCCAATATATGTGGTTCATTATCACCTTGTTCATGACCAGCCTGCACAACAGATGCCACACACGCAGTGTCCGTTTCTAATAAGTCACTGAATCCAAGGTCCATGTCTTCTGCATCGTCCACCTCAACTGCATTGGTACTGGCTACCTTCGCTGCAGCAAGCCATTCATTCAATACCTTCTTTTTCTTCATGCTATAGTCGGTGGGTTGAGTGGTCTTCCTAGCTGCAACCGAAGCGGTGTACATTGGTTCAGTTACAACAACAATGTAACCAGGATCTCCTGTGGTCTCAGAACCTGCATGTGCAGTCCACTCTTTGATGTTAATAAACTATAAACATGTCAATGGGGAGGATAAAGCAGAGAAACAGAATGGATACCTTTTCCATGAGCTCACCCTGGTCTTGCTGGACCACCTCACACAGCATTACCACTTGGTTGTCCCACATATTATTGAAGTCGTCAGTGGTGTCGGAGGGCTTGCCAAGGACAAGGGCACTCTTGATGCAAGTCTTGTCATCAATCAACAAAGGCTTGAACATAGCCAGCTTCAGTTGTGAGGATTGAGACAGATCCGAAAACACGTACATTAAACATAGAACCAATGTAATGATTGCCCTTAGCAGAGAAACAGGTGCCGCAGAGTGCAGGCCTGATCTCTCCAACAAGGATAGTCTCAAAGTTTTCACTGCCATCGAGAGAATGATACTCCCACATATTGTTGGCAATGATGTGACAGGCAAAGTCGACACCGTAAGTTGATTGAGCCAACACATGACAACTAGGCATGGATAGAAGACTGTCATATATACAGTCATATACATTGCTGGCACTGTCAGTGGAATCCATGGAAGCTGGTTAATCAAGGATAGTAATTATCAAAAGCGAGCACAAAAGGGAAGGAATGGGGTTATCGACGATTCCAGGTGCCTGGAGCTGCATGTAGGCCCTTTATAAACTTGTGCCGGAAGGCAATATGTCTGGGGTGTGTTACAACTCGCCTAGCCCCTATCCCTTTTCAGCTTAACCCCTGTCTCACACCTGTGAGAACCGTCTGTACACTTGTACCTCACCCCTTGTCCTCGTCCCTCCTCACCTAGGGAGGCTATCATCGTCCCTAATGTGACTCCCTTGCTTGGTCTAACGACTCGACACCACTCAGACCCTTCGTCTTCTGCCCTCATCCCCACCCCAAGTTATCTCCTCCGCCCTACCCTCTGCCATAGACCTGTTCCTGTACCTACCCAGGAACACCCTTCTTCCTGGTCACCTTGGACCTTCACTGGTCACATCTGGGGATCTTCCCCATCACCGTCATTTGTCCTCGTATCTACCCAGGATCTCCCCCTGGTGCCCTCGTATGCTTTCTCTTCATTCTTATTCACCTTGTAGACTTTCATTTACCTTACCACCGATGCTATCGGCACACCCTTTGTCCTAGTCATGCGTCCACTGACGTCATGCTGTAGTATTTCCCTTTGCCCTGCTTATGCGGCCCCTACCCTCGCTTATTTCACACCTGGCACTTTAGCTTGCATGTCCTTTTGACGGCCTTGACCTTTGCCCACACCCTCGGCCCACATTTGGGCTCCCCTTGATTTATTCACTTATATACCAGACCTCTAGGATACTTATTCCCTATCTTTGTCTTGCCTGGTACCTCCTACTACCTTGCACCATGGACTTCCCCTAGCATCGTAGCACCTGTACTTTGCATCCTATGCCAATGTCCACCTCCTTGATGATCTTCTACTGCTGTCTGGCGCCCCCATCAGGACTTCCTCGATTAGAAGATCCCACCAGGCCTACGTTCCCTGCTACCCGGTAGGAACATAACAGGGTGTACATTGTTTGGCAGGTGCCCTTGTCGAGTGAGACTCGGTGAGGAAAATCCAACATATTTCCCAAAAGATCCTCAATTAGGAATGTCGACCTGGCAGGCTTAGCAAGGATAGAATGGAACTGTATATGATTCAATACTCACCTCTTGTGTGTCGGAGATCATGATTGTCATCCCCAACCTCAACATTTACCCTTCGTTTCAATGGTTGCCTGTGTAGTGTGCAGCCGGGTGCTTCATTGGCTTGGAGGGTCGTTGCATCACAGTGGAATGCAACTCCCTGCTCTATGTCATCCAATACCACAGAAACATCGCAAGCATGCAGTAAACATGCTGTGAGAGTATTTGAGGATACAGTCAATGCCCGACATGATCTGCTTGTAATTGATGACAAATCATGTTCAGCCTGTGTGCACTGGGGCCCATCTGAGTTCTGGATCAATGTCAACAGATTCAATATTTCAAGTCATTTGGTTTCATGTCGGGCATCCTCACTCTGGCAACATGTGATTCAATTAATGGAAAAAGGGTGCAGGATTATAAGCCCAGCCAACGACTTTACACATGAAAGCATTACATATGGTGACTCTGTTCCTTTGCTGCCTTTGAGATCTATGACTGCATGTTCCATTGTCATTCCTTGGAACTTGTGAACCGTTATTGCAAACCCTGGCAAAATAGGTACCTGAGTATGCTTGAATTTGAGGCATTTGCTTTGAAATGGGTGATGAAGGTGCACATCAACCGTGTCTGCAATGACTACAGAGTAATGAGGCAGCAAATGAGGAAGAGGTTGATCTGTGGTTGTTGGCATATGTACAACACAAGACACTGCATGACAATGGTTAATGGAGTCAACAGTGTATTGCACACTCGCCAAGGTACCCACACATCCATTGACAATACCTGACTCGACATCAAAGTTCTGTGTAATCATGATGGGCATACCAATGACGAGTGGTGTTACAACTCGCCTAACCCCTATCCCTTTTTCGGCTCAAACCCCTGTCTCACACCTGTAACAACCACCCGTACACTTGTACCTCGCCCCTCGTCTTCGTCCCTCTTGGCTTTAGGAAACCGTCATCGTCCCTAACAAGACTCCTTTGCTTGGTCTAACAACTAGACACCACTCGGACCCTTCATCTTCCACCCTCTCCCCACTCCGAGTTACCTCCCCCATCGTACCCTCCGCCATAGACCCGTTCCCGTGCCTATCCAGGAACGCTCTTCTTCCTCGGCACCTTGGACCTTCACCAGTCACATCTGGGGATCTTTCCCATCACTGTCATTTGTCCTCGCATCTGCCCAGGATCTTCCCCTGGTCCCCTCATACGCTTTCTCTTTGTTCTTATTCACTTTGCTACTCTTCATTTACCTTACCACTGGTGCTATCAGCACACCCTCCACCCTAGTCATGCGTCCACCGACGTCATGCTGTAGTCTTTCCCTTTGCCCCGCTTACGCGGCCCCCCCCCCACCCTCGCTTATTTCACACCTGGCACTTTAGCTTGCGCATCCTTTTGACGACCCTGCCCTTTGCCCATGCCCTTGGCCCACATTCAGGCTCCTCTTCATTCGTATACTTATATACCAGACACCTTAGCATACTTAATCCCTATCTTGATCTTACCTGGGTATCCTCTCGCATTGTAGCACCTGTACTTTGCACCTACACCCAATGTCACCACTTTGATCTTCTTCTACTGTTGTCTGGCGCCCCCGTCAGGACTTCCTCGACTAGAAGAAGCTCCCAGGTCTACGTCTCCAGCTTACCCGGTTGGAACGTAACAAGTGAGATCCACCCCAAACATTGTTGAGTTTCACCAGAATGCAAGTGACGAAGGAAGACAGATTCATCCAAAGTTGGCATTGTATTATTTGTTACAACTCGCCTAGCCCCTATTCCTTTTTTGGCTCAAGCCCCTGTCTCACACCTGTGAGAACCATCTGTATACCTCTACCTTGCCCCTTGTCCTTGTCCCTCCTCGACTAGGGAGGCCATCATCGTCTCTAACGTGACTCCCTTGCTTGGTCTTACGACCCGACACCACTTGGACTCCTTGTCTTCTGCCCTCATCTCCACTCCAAGTTACCTCCTACGACCTACCCTCCACCATAGACCCATTCCCGTGCCTACCCAGGAACACCCTTCTCTCCTGTCACCTTGAACCCTCACTGGTCACATCTGGGGATCTTCCCCATCACCGTCATTTGTCCTTGTATCTGCCCAGGATCTCCCCTTGGCACCCTTGTATGCTTTCTCTTTCTTCCTATTTACCTTGTAGACTTTCATTTACCTTACCGTTGGTGCTATCAGCACACCCTTCACCCCAGCCATGTGTCTTACCAATGTCATGCTGTAGTTCACCCTTCGCCCCCACTTACATGGCCTTTACCTTAGATATTTCACACTTATCACTCAGGCTTACGCATCCTTCTGACATCCTCACCCTTTGCCCATGCCCTGTGCCCACATTTGGGCTCCTCTTCATTCGTTATCCTTATATACAGGATGATCCTAGCTAATAGTACCCTAGCTTCAGCTTACCGGTTCTTCCTCTGGACTTGTACCTAGTCCCTACTGGCTATACCTTTGTATTCACATACTCTGCCTATGCAACCCTCTTTGATCGCCTTCTTCTGTCGTCTGGCACCCCCATCAGGACCTCCTCGATAAGAAGTCACTTACCGGTCTACATCTTGAGCCTACCCAGGTTCGAATGTAACATTATTCATGCAATCTGTGGATTCATACCAGTGCACTGGATGACCAGTACATCGAGCGAAAGCAAGTGTTGCCCTCTCATTCAGAGCATCTTTTGTCTTGTTGTTCAACACAAGGATGGGCGCACCTAACCATTCCTCGTTGTCCCACAACAGATGAGCAGTGCTTAGTAACCTTGTCTGCAGTAAACGATAGTCATTATCAGTGCACTTACCAACATGCAAACAGAAGAGCAATTCAATGAACTTGGTGTTAGCATCAATAGACTGTTACAGATCAGTAACTATGATACTTATTTTCACCTTATCCTATTATTTTACCACTTATCATTTTTCCTTATCTTATCAGATTAGATATCTGATTCACATGATCTCATCTTATCTTTCCTTTATCTAACGATCACTTACCATATCACAGGAGATAACATCGTAACCACTCAGACTCCTATTCCATTCATCACATGACCAATTGTCACATGACTCATTCCTCGTATCTATAGATCTTCCAATCAAAATCTATCTCCATTTAGACTTATTACTAACACTTCTATTTAGACTTTCATATATCTATAGTAGGTTATATTATTTCTCACATTCATCTCCGTGCAGTGCACACTATGCTTCTCTTCCATTCTGCCACACCTCATGTGTTGCATGACTATTTAATCTCTGCTTCTTCCATTCTATGATCCATGCTTCTACCTCACGTATTTAATTACCGACGATCCTATATTGTAGATACAATATCAACATGTACAAACAGTAGTTTAGTATATAAAGATCCAAGAGGCTACAACTGTACCCCAGTCTAGTTCTCTTGGGAGTTACCTGCAAAGGTCTCATTACACTCAAAGAGTTCCCTCTATCAGCGACTTTCCTCAAGTCTTAGTTGGTTGTTGACTTGCCTAAGCATTAGCTTTGGGTCATTTCACTTTTTGCTGAGTGTTTTGAACCCTTTTTTTCATTGAGATTCAGAGCAGCATGTAATGTTGACCCTGAAATGTTCCTGGCAGCGACACCCATGAATGAACACACTCGAAACTGTCTGACTTGTCCTGTCCACACAAAGAACTCTTGGATGGCATGGATGACTCACATCTTTCCTATACCTCCAGGACCTCCTATAAACATTTGGAGCAGTGGTGGACAGTCCTGCATTGCTTGCTGTGTGACCAACATGAATGCATGTTGTTGCTCCAAATTGAAAGTAAACTCCTCTGCAATCTGATCAGAAATAGCCTGAGGGCGAGTTGCTGAGTGAATATGACCTAGATCAGTAATGACAGGAAAGATGGGGCGATTCTGGTAAAACTCAAGTTCAAAGGCACTTCCAATTTCTGTGTCCTGTATACTACGAACCTTGGGTTGAGTATCCTCTGGGGGGTATGTATGGTCTGGTGGATATAGATCCTTGGAAAGCAGGCAATGCTTTGATCGTTCAGCTCGTTCACTGTAGGCTGCCTTCCATTCGTCTTCGAGTATCAGATTCAATCCTGATATGTCATACTCATCACATGGCAATTCAGAAAGAGAAGGGTTTGAACCAAGAGAAGCCAGGTCAAACCTGCCTAACTGTTCAAGATGGTAAACACATTCCGAGCTTGTGATATGTTGCAGGAGCCTTTGTCGCGACTGACATTCTTCAAAGGATGTCAAAAATTGTAGGCGGCTAACCTCATCTCCTTCACGGTCATGTGAGAGAAGCTCTTCATCTTGTCCATCCATGACAATGTTAGGGGGCACATTTCTATCAGACTCTGTACATCCTTGTTGCTGGCGCCGAGCTATATCATCATTGTGTGCATCCTTGCATTCTTGGATAGCTTGAATATTATTAATGAGCCTTCGATGAAGTGGGTATATTCCCATTTCATCACCAACCCAAGCATCGTAAGCTTGGGTCCAACTACTGCAACCCTCCCGAATGTCTGTAGCACATCGCCAAGGTTTGAACAAAATAAGCATCAGTCGTGCATGCCATGCCACTGTATCATCATGGTCTCCCCTCAGCAACCCTGGACCAACAGGAACAGGTATATATCGTTTCTCAGGATGTTGCACTAGAGCCTGACGTGTCCCATATTCTACATGTTGCAGCAAAAGCATGAAGCATGGTCGACGGTGTGAGGCATCATAAAGGACATTGCACCATGTTTGAAACAAGTCTGATTCAGCGCAAGGAGAGGATTCGCTTATATTACCATCAGAACTCCCAGATTCACTATCAGTTTCTTCTGGGTCAACACGATGGGACACTCTTTTCTGGATTTTATCCACCTGTGCACAAAAGTCCCATAGTATTACAACTTGCTTAGCCCCTATCCTTTTTCGGCTCTAGCCCCTGTCTCACACCTGTGAAAACCATCCGTACACCTGTACCTCGCCCCTCGTCCTTGTCCCTCCTTGCCTAGGAAGGCCATCATCATCTCCAACATGACTCCCTTGCTTGGTCTCACGATCCGACACCACTCGGACTCTTCATCTTCCACCCTCATCCCCACTCCAAGTTACTGTTACAACTCGCCTGACCCCTATCCCTTTTTTGGCTCGAACCCCTGTCTCACACCTGTGAATGCCATCCATACACCTGTACCTCGTCCCTCGTCCTCATCCCTCCTCATCTAGGGAGGCTGTTATCGTCCCTCATGTGACTTCCTTGCTTGGTCTAACGACTAGACACCACTCAGATTCCTCGTCTTCCACCCCTGTCCCCACTCCAAGTTACTTCCTCTGTCCTACTCTCTGCCATAGACCCATTCCCAGAATGCCCTTCTTCCCCGTCACCTTGGACCTTCACCGGTCACATCTGGGGATCTTTCCCATCACCGTCATTTGTCCTTGTATCTGCCCAGGATCTCCCCCTGGCGCCCTCGTACGCTTTTCCTTCTTCTTATTCACCTTGTAGACTTTCATTTACCTTACCACCGGTGCTATCGGCACACCCTTTGTCCTAGTCATGCATCCACCGATGTCATGCTGTAGTATCTCCCTTCGCCCCACTTACATGGCCCCTACCCTCGCTTATTTCACACCTGGCACTTTAGCTTGTGCGTCCTTTTGACGGCCCTGCCCTTTGCCCACACCCTTTGCCCACATTCAGGCTCCTCTTGATTCATTATCCTTATATACAAGACAATCTTAGCTAGTAGTTCCCCAGCTTCAGCTTACCGGTTCTTCCCCTGGACTTGTACCTAGTCCCTACTGGCTTTACCTTTGTATTCACATACCCTGCCTATGCAACCACCTTGATCGCCTTCTTCCATTGTCTGGCACCTCCGTCAGGACATCCTTGATAAAAAGTCGCTTACCGGTCTATGCTTCAGGCCCACCCAGGCTTGAACGTAACAGTTATCTCCTCCGTCCTACCCTCTGCCATAGACCCATTCCCGTGCCTATCCAGGAACGACCCTTCTTCCCCATCACCTTGGACCTTTACCGGTCACATCTGGGGGTCTTCCCCATCACCATCATTTGTCCTTGCATCTGCCCAGGATTTTCCCCTGGCACCCTCGTACGCTTTCTCTTTCTTCTTATTTACCCTGTAGACTTTCATTTACCTTACCATTGGTGCTATCAGCACACCCTTTGCCCCAGTCATGTGTCTTACCGACGTCATGCTGTAGTTCCCCTTTGCCCCACTTACATGGCCCCCTACTCTTGCTTATTTCACACCTGGCACTTTAGCTTGCACATCCTTTTGACATCCCTGCCCTTTGCCCACACCCTTTGCCCACATTCGGGCTCCTCTTGATTCACTTACTTATATACTAGACCTCTTAGTACACTTATTCCCTATCTTCATCTTACCTGGGTATCCCCCTCACATTGTAGCACTCGTACATTGCACCTATACCCAATGTCATACTTTGATCTTCTTCTACTGTTGTCTGGCGCCCCCGTCAGGACTTCCTCAATTAGAAGAAGCTCCCAGGTCTACGTTGCCAGCTACCCGGTTGGAATGTAACACACAGGCATACATGTTCAAGCTCACATGGTCAATAACAATAATTGTCCACTTGATTAGTGCATGGTACGAGGTTACCTTCATCATCTGTTCCTATTGTATACTCTTTGGCTGACGGTGCATTGTTCTCAACAATGCTTTCCAGATCATCCTGTGCAGAAAGTTGATCATTATTAGTGTCATCTATCTCACTTTCAAGTTCGTTCTCACTGGCTGCAGAGCTCTGAGTGTTGTCTGAGTCTTGCTGCAAGACAGGGCCTCACCGATAACATTCAGGGCTTGGTAGCTCGCTGTCAACAAGTGCCTCAAAACTAGTCCAGTATAGATTCTGGTAGGAATGACTTGTGTAATGGTCACCATGGTTGAGCAAGTATGAACACACCTGCTGAGCTGACAGCTCCTGATGGGAAATCATGGAATGTGCACACTTCTGCAATAATCGTTTCACATGCAATCTCAAGTCATCCACCATAGGATCATACTCACCCAGTTTGCTCACAGCAATGTCTAATGCAGAGTATGCCATGTGAGCCTTCAACTATGTCTTTGTTATGTAGTCGGTAATGTAATACAGAACAGCCTTAGCTGATTGTTCTGTTCCTATAAATTGAATGTCCATGTTGCAACATAGGCACTCAAGTATTGTTTCATTGTAACGATTGACCATCCCATCGAGGTAGCGCAAATGCAAATCACCTGTTTCCTCATCAAAAAAGCTTCTGCCTACAAAGTTTTTCTCATCAAGGGCAGAACAACACACTCTTGGCTCAGGTGGTCCCCTCCAATACTTGAAACATGTCACCGTGTGTTTATGCATTTGACAGATGGATGCCAGGTTGTGGATGTCCTTTTTCTGATGAAGAAGAATCGCCAAATCATTGTCATCACCCACTAGAGAAGCCCCCCTGACCGAACACGGGTGATGTACTGAAGAAGGTATATCAATCTCAGGAAGAGGGTCATGCGGCACAGAGCTTGAGATAGTATCATCCAAAAATGCAAGCAACTGATCCTTGAAAACCAGATCACCACCTAACACCCTTTTTCTAATCTTGTCACAATTCAGACTACCAGACAACCAAAATAGCCAATGAGTATGTTCTGTACCTCGCCCTTGTGCCTCCACACACCCATAGTAAGCACTCACATGGCCCAGTATTCCATCTGATTTACATCGAGAGGTTTTCAAGCCAGACATACCCTTGTTGCAACCTAACACTGCTTGAAGGAAAGTCATCATGCACAGGTGAAAGAATTGAGAGGCAATCACCGGATTGTTTGCTATCAATATAGATTGGGACCAGAAATTGGGCACATCATCAGGTAACATGTTGTCGAGATTAAACTCTTCACCAGACATAAATTTAACTATCAGACTGAATGACTCTGCAGGGTTTGTCATAATGTAGAAACTTGGCAACCCCTTTTCGATCATCAGTGCCCTGATTTCGTTACACATGAGAATCCTTGCGCTACTCAATCCTTGGACACGTGAAGTGACATGAGACACCTGCTTCAACAAATCTCTAACTCTCTTCTCTTCTTGTGTAAAGCAGGTTATGCTGGCAGGATCAGCACAAACAAGTCTCTCTGCAACAGCACGAACAGCAGATGGTGATACCAACACAAAATCTGATCTAAAAGTATCAAACAACCCGTGATCGATCTTCAGGCTGGAATGAAGCAAAATGCTTCTCTTTTGAAGGATGTTGAATACAGTAAACACAAATGAATAGTGCGTCTGGAAGCGAGAATCTGACAATTCTAACAAATGTCTTACATGCTGTTACAACTCTCCTAGCCCCTATCCCTTTTTCGGCTCAACCCCTGTCTCACACCTGTAAGAACCGTCTATACACTTGCACCTCGCCCCTCGTCCTCGTCCCTGGAAACCCATCATTGTTTCTAACGACATCCCCTCGCCTGGCCTAACGACTAGACACCACTCGGACTCTTCATCATCCATCCTCGTCCCCACTCCGAGTTACCTCCTCCATCCTACTTTCCGCCATAGACCCGTTCCCATGCCTATCCAGGAATGCCCTTCTTCCCCGTTACCTTGGACCCTCACCGGTCACATCTGGGGATCTCCCCCATCACCATCGTTTGTCCCCGTATCTGCCCAGGATCTTCCCCTGGAACCCTCATACGCTTTTCTCTTGTTCTTATTCACCTTGACATTCTTCATTTACCTTACCGTTGGTGCTATCGGCACACCCTTTACCCTAGTCATGCGTCCTACCGACGTCATGCTGTAGTTCTCCCTTTGCCCCGCTTACGCGGCCCCACCCTTGCTTATTTCACACCTGGCACTTTAGCTTGCACGTCCTTTTGACGGCCCTGCCCTTTGCCTACACCCTTGGCCCATATTTGGGCTCCTCTTCATTCGTACACTTATATACCGGACACCTTAGCATACTTATTCCCTATCTTGATCTTGCCCGGTATTCCCCTAGTACCTTGCACCTTGAACCCTGGACCTCCCCTAGCGTTGTAGCACCTGTACTTCGCTCTCTGCCAATGTCCATTTCTTGATCATCTTCTACTGCTGTCTGGCGCCCCCGTCAGGACTTCCTCGATTAGAAGATGCCACCACTACGTCTCCAGCTACCCGGTTGGAATGTAACACATGCCACTTCAAGGATATGCGGTGCATCCTGTTGTAGTCTTCAGGAGCTCCTAAACCATATGGGAATAGCATTGGGTATATCATAGGAAAGAACACTGGGTTGTTGATGTCACCGACCAGTCTAGCACCATGAGGGATCTGGATATAACCCTTGCCCATTTTTGCGACATATTCCATAGCGGCCATGCGAAGAATGTGAGAAGGTGCACTTGGGTCAACATTCGCGACTACAACAGTCTCAAAGACATCTCTGGTGATTGGTGCGCCCACATCAGGCTGTGAGACAGTGTTCCCTAGAAATACAGAATCATAATGCGATGCAAGTGATTCCACACTCAGTGATGGCGGTACAACCTCAATATGAACTGGCAACACATCCACCTCGTCAAGCAATTGCAAGGCATAAGGATCGATGCTAACATCTTTGTAAAATGGATTGTGTGCACACAGCCATTGCAATGCTGATAACACCCTTTCCTTCCTAACAACGAGGGGTTGTGCATGCTTGCATAACCATTCCTTTGAAGGTGGAGATGAACCAACGAAGATGACGCAAATCGGGGTGACAATATCCTCGATTGAAGGAGGAAGTAGGCTGACGACTCTCTCAGGGTCCTATGGAAAGACAATAATGTGTCCACGCATCCCATGTTGTGCATTAGGAACTGATGTTCCCTCCACTTCCTGTAAATGAATTATCCAGGACTTTGCTCTACTATGTGCTATCATGGCCTCCTCGACGACAGTTAAATCCCTCAGTTCGGCTGGTACAACCCCAAGGAACATATGATTAGCCAAAGAAAGGTCAGGTGTTTTCCCTCCTTTCAAACTTCCCCAACAACAACAACAGAGAAGTAATCCAGTCGCACAACCTTCAGTCACGATGACTCCCTCATGTGCAACAAGGACGTCCTGTGGGACATCAAAGAAAGTTTCAATAGTCAGACCAACACACCATGAATCAATCCATTGGGCATGAACAATTTTACCATCCATAAGACGCTTATCTGGTCTTTTAAGCAGTTCAAGGTCAATATCCGTAAGTTCAACTTCAACAGTGTCCGTGCAATTATGTTCTGCGCTGCACGAAGCACAGACAATTTTTTTCAAGACTTCTGAGGATGTTGCTTGTCGAAACCGGCGCACAATATCAGTTTTCTTGTGATCAGGTATAAGAATAGGCCAGTCTGCGTGTGTAACTTGGGGTTCAAGTTCACTGTGACGCCTTTTGAGACAATCCACATATGACCTTAAAACCCGACGAAGCATGAGAAGGCTGGAGGATTGTTCAAATGACATACCATGGACTCGCAACAGTCGCTTGAGAGGACGCAGTTTGATAAACCGACTTACAGCATCAAGAATGCGAATACGCAGGACCTCGATTGACTGAGATGCCAAAGGCAGGTCTGCCATATAATGATGAACTATTTCCCGACACAGTGGATGATTTGCATGGGAAGGAGTAGCACAAGCCCCGCCAGTTACGTGCTGCATCAGAGCATCAAGTAATTCTTCACGATATCTGGCGAGCATCATACCGTGTGCACACCCCAGTGACAGAAGCAACGGTCGTGGAATACGATCAATATTGCTGAACAGAGATTCAGGCCCAACATCATACCGTGCTATATTGCAACCCAACTTAAACTCCTCCAGCATTGAAACCAATTTCCGCCGCTCGACCTTAGCACCTGAATCGACAAGGCCCACTGCACATGCAATCATTGACAACCTCTCAGTGGAGTAACGAACCTCTGGGCATAACACCGAGCTGATAAGAAGCACGACAAGTTGGGTGGGATCCTGCATGCCCTGACAGACAATATTACATGCGAGACCACCATCATCAACCTGGGGTATTATACACATGCCTGTAAAGAAATGTCTCAATAGGGCATCGCCATATCCACAAATATGCACATCGACATCCTGGATGCCATGTAAAGTACAGCATGAACGAAGAACGTCCACATCCAAATGGAACATAGTCCATGTGCTCGATGCAGATACATCAGAATGGAGTGCCATTTCAAGCATGCGCACAGATGCTTCATACTGAATACCACCCTCGGCCAAGGCTTCAGACGAAGCCAAACGATTTGCAGTAGAGGTACCAGAAACACAACCCACAAGTGGGGAATTATTCATCAAATACTCCTCGACGTTCGAGGGAACAAGTTCCGAATCATCAGGGCAATCACGTACAGCAACAGCAAGAGGACGGTCATCAGTAACAAGGCAGAAAAGGGCTATCCATTGATTACCCACAATAAGATCGCAATCTATGTCTTTGATGTCAACAGGGACCTCCGCTGTGAAGCTCGTACCACAATATTCGGCTTGAACAACTGCACGTGTAAGGAGGGATTCAGCAGTAATAAACAGCAATGCGATTGCGGGAGAGACGAGGCAACAGTCGACCGCACTGTCGATGTGTCCAGTAACAGTCCGTCCGTTTAGCCGCATGAAAGAAAGGAAACCACACACGACAATAGTAGATCACTGCAGCGTTCAACATATGTATTATTGATACAAAGACCAAAAACGTCCGGACGGAGTTTCAAGTTAAAAAGTAAACATAAATAAACATAAACGTCAAATCCTGCAATTCCCTGCAAGATGGATATCGAAACATGTCCCCATAAACCCTCTACTACCGTATCGGGAATCACACGTTCCTTTAACCACGTAGGCGTCTTCAATTAAGAAAAGGAAGTGAAACGTGAAACATGAAGAAACCAGGTTACTTTCCAGTGGTCGTCAACAAGGTCGTAAAGGGAAGCGAAGGGGAAG
>JBBPSX010000306.1:1568-14423 GCA_038093815.1 Neoboletus cf. brunneissimus | reverse complement strand
ATGGGGAATAAATAAATCTGGTGTGATGGGTCAAAATTCCGCGGCGGGCTAGAATTTGTGGTGCGGCAAAGTAAAATTTCGCGATGGATTACTTGTGCAGATCTTCCGCCATAGACTCCTTCCCTGACTCCCACGGTAGTGGAGGAACCCTGCAGAGGAGCATGACCACCTGTGTGAAAATTGTTATGTAATTAACTATAAACTATAAAACTATGGTTTGACTGGTAGTGAGCTGATGAATCTACAAATGTTTACGCGCGTAAATGCTTGGAGGCAGCGCTAAAATATGTATATCATAACATTTTTTCTGGTATTCCGAGCTGGATTGCCTGTAGGTTTGTTCACAAGCAGCCTGGTCGAGCTGTGCATGTGGTGTTGCTATCTATGTTTGTGATCGGGGTTCTGAGTCCTTTGTGTATCGTTCTCTGTAGCAATTCGAGGGTGCATCATACACCAACTGTTTTACCTTTGAGGTACTTTTGAAATTGCAGAAAAAACAGCTTGTTTCATTCAACTAGATGTGGCACTTATGCTAATGCATTCCCGCGATCGGTTTTCTACCCCATTGAAGTCTATGAACATCATCAGAGTCTGTCAATCCTTACCATCGAGAGTTCACTCAAGTTGAGTTCTGCTCAAACGGCACGGAACGCTTATCATTTATGGGAGAATTAAAGAAAACCATTGGAACTATCATAAGTTGTGTTTTGAGTCCGTAAAATTGATCAGATATGTTACAATGCTTGAATATATTATTTTTTGATGCTTAACTACGAACCTGAAATCTTTACCGGGAGTCGGGGGACTGGCGCGTATACTAGTAGCGCCGCTACGATCTACGACCTGAGAATGTATATTGCTAAGGATTTCATACGCCAACCACGAAGGGACATACAAATGCCTGACACATAGGACTTTAGGTTCCCTGACTCAGTTTTCGGGGTTATTGCCCCCCTCCCCTTGAAGCCCGTATTCCCTCACATACTCTTGTGTCTATCCCAAGGGGGCATGTGTTATAAAAGAATTGGCTGTAGTTACTCACCCTTCCGTCCCCGAGCTACCGTGAGGAGACTGTAACACCATCGATCATTTGCCACATCTCGGACGATTGGCCAGGGTCGGTACCCAATGCCAACTCTAGACTTACCTTATGTACGGGAATCCCGAGCAGGGTGATTCGTGCCTGGGAACAATGTGACTCTGAGGATGTGTGCCAAGATCGTCAAATTGTCAAACGATATATCTATATCATCTCGCGAACCGACGAAAACAACAGCATGCCAACCGACAACATAGATAGGACCCGAAAAGACACGGATATCAACGTCTGTTGGTCTTGCCAGCCTTCCGCTTGCCAGCAAACAAGTGCTTTGGCTACATAGCCAACATCAGGTTTCGCAAAACGAAGCATATGCCTAGGAAAAAGAACCTTTTTGACCCTGATGGCACGATCACTCTCCCCAGCTTTGGCATGCATGTTACGTTCGCGTTGGCCCAAGTTACGTAGCTTGATGGCTTTGGATACTTGCTGTGACGTATGGAATTAAGACGATCATATCAGGGTAGAGGCGAAAATCGTTTACCTGGTCATCCCGCATGCCCGCAAGTTGCCGATTCGTGCGTGGCGCTCTCGAGTTCTTCGCGATGATAGCTCCAGAGTTACCCTTGGCGCGTTTGCTGGTGGGCGGTTCCTCGCCATCAACATCCATCCACTCGCCTTCGTCACCCTCATCGACCTCTTCAGCATCCTCCATATCCATATCCACATCCATGTCCACCTCTGCCCTCTTTCGTTTTGCAGCTTGTACCTTTGCCAACATCCCCGCGCGCGCCTCTATGCTACTTGGATCGTAACCTGCTTTCTTCAGTTCCGTCGAGAGCTCGCTCAGCGTCCGAAGACCGGCTGTCCGTGGAAGGCGAGCTTGATTCTTCTTTGACTTCTTGATACTTTGAGAGTGGATCTTGTGGGCAAGCGCCTTTTGTGCCTCGGCTTCTTCGCGCTCATCCTCGGAATCAAACTGCAGCCAGTTCAGGTTAGGATACAGGACGGAGGGCAAGTGAGAACGTATACCATATCTTCCGCGCTATCGTAGAAGCCTTCTGCTTGGAGTTTTTCCTCTTCACGTTCAAGTGCCTCGAGTTTCTCGGCAATATCAGGATCAATGAAGTCAGCAACGTTCTTGCCATTCACGATCTCTGGCACAATGTCAAACTTCCATTCGTCGTTTGCCAGCAGATAATTGGCTGAAAGAATCGATCAATTATTCACATGATCAGTCGTCCAAACCACAAAGGTAGATGACGTACTTTTCAAGTTGATACTAAAAATGCCATCGCGATCCTCCTCTTGTTCAATGTCGTGAAGAAGTTTTTTCCTATTGGGATCGTTCTTGTCGTATTTCTTGCGCTCCTTCACGGTGTCAGGGATGAAAGGTGCGCGAACGACGTCATCCCGAGGCACGGGTTGCGCGACGTGGATTCGGTTGATGACAGAGTTGATTTTGCTTCCCTTGAGCTTGGAATCGACGCGGTGGGCGAGGAGAGCATCACAAGCTTTGTTTTTGAGTTCCATGACACCCTCTTCGGAGTAACACGACACCTGGATGTATTGCACGTTTTCGGAGTCGATGATCTCCTGTACGAGCGTTCGGTTTTCTGGCGTGAGGTCTTCGAGACGCATGACGTCGATTTTGTTAATGACGAGCATTACCGGTTTACCGGTAAAAAGTGGTTTGATGGAATGGAAGAGTTTACACTGTGATCATCGCATCAGACGGATATTTATTAACAGTGAAGAGACTTACTTGTGCTTCCACTGTATAACCACATTGCTCGCTGAGGTCCATAAAATACAGGACGCAGCTCTTAAGGTGTGCCAACGCCGTAATACTTTGCATCTCTATCGTATTCATCTCTTCAAGTGGATGATCCAATATACCGGGGGTATCAATAGCTTGCCATCGTAAATATTTATAGTCTAGATGGCCAACAAAGAGCGACTTGGTGGTGAAGGCGTATGGCTGGACGTCAACGTCGGCCCGAGTGACCTTGTTTATGAAGGAAGATTTCCCAACGTTCGGATAACCACAGATGAGGAGGGTCCGCGTGTTAGGATCTATTGCAGGGAGACGGGAAATATGTTGCCGGACTTGTTCGAGGTAAGCTAAAGGATCCTTTTGTCTCCGCATGACAGTAGCCATCCTAAAAAGTAACGTATAAGCGAAGGCACGAAAATGTGGATATCCCTGGACGACCCACCGGCCCAGTGCGGCTGTTTTAAGTTGCTTGCATCGGTACAAGCTATCGCCAAATTTGAGCAAGCGCACATAATCCTTGGCTACTTGATCGATCAGATGCCGGGCAGTCCGAAGCTGCCCGAGTGCGAGCTTGTAGTGATTTTTGTCATAAAGTACATTCATAAGGGATGCAAGGAAAGGATGTAGGTCCTACGCAAAGATGTTCGTGGATATAGTCTGACGAAGGCGTGAACTTACATCGAGGATCGGGAACTCGGTGAGAATGGCGCCAAGCTTCTCGTCAAAAGAGTCTTGCGTGAATTTAACCTTGCGCATATAGAAATTGCGTATACGGCTTATCTTGAAATTTTTGTGGATTACCTAGGGCACTGTCAACCATTTGATCCCGAGATATTCATGCAGAATGTAGCGGCATACAGTTGGTGTTTTTCGCTGAGTTTTGGACAGGACGATGTCCAAGAAATCTGCCGCTGTAGGCACTGGCGCTATCGCTTTTAACCCGCTCGTCGACATCGTGACAAACCGCAGGGGTCGATGGGAGCTGAGCAAAGATAAAAGAGATTAGTAGTAGTGAGGCCTCGACATGCGGCCCGAAATTTTAGGAAGTGTCTTCTCACGGATCATGTGATGTGTTAGCAGTGTTCGAACAGCTAGGTATTCCTACAGCAGTGAGAGTGGCTACTAGACAGGGCATCCATGAGACGTTGTGAACTAGGTATATCGAAACAAAGGGTAACTAGTAGCAGTAATACTAAATAATTGGACAACAGTAAAGTTCACCGAGTACGCAGCCATAGGACCATCCAACGGCCTGATAGATAATCAACCGTGTCGAGAATAATTCTCTGTCTAGGCAAGGCCAGTCCTCGCAATATGCGAACGGATAATGGCTTCGCCAACTGCGTTCCATCCACAGTCAGTATTTGGACTTGCAGGCAAAGAGAAAGAGAAGGACGAACCATTGACGATGATGGCTTGGGTAGCGCGAATATCCTGTGAAGTATCAGTTAGACCTTGAACAAGGGATGAACAAAGATGACGCACGAGCATAGAAGTGAAATGCTACAGGAATTGGGTCAATACTTTAAGCCGGTCACCACGCGGGTAACTACGTACTGCGTACAGCGCCCTACGTCCGATATCATTGCGCCTGTGCACCTGGATAAAGTGGGCGCGGAAATACTCCGATACGTCGGCAAACGTGTTTGGACGATCACCATAAGATGTGATGCTATACAACAAGAAGGGTTCGAATGAATACCGCCGAATAAATGCGAGAAGAGTGTCACGCACTACTTCCGGACCTTGATACCGGCCTCCAGTTTTTTCTTCAGAAGATCAGTCTGTATGGATCAAGTGTCAGTGGACATACGGATATGGTTTTCCAAGTAACTACCTTGTTGAGTAGAAGCACCAGGTGTGAACTCTTCAACAGTTTGTTGGAGCATATGGCTGTGAAAAGTTGGAGTGAATCGTCTACTCTATTTGTTCGGGCATCCTCTTCGAGATACTATTTGGATTTGGCAGAAAGGCGATGTTGTTAGCATCAACCAACCACAACCCATATGGAAGCACATGCCTGATCAAATGCGCTGATGGGCGCCAAGAAGATGATCGCCGTAGCTGCCAGTAGCAAAACGATGTAAGGGCTGGGTCACGGGCATAGCGACAATGCTATGCTGCTGCCACTCGGTGGAAACAGAGATGGCAGAGTAAAATGGAACACATACCGTCATCAAAGTAGGGCACCCAAGCATGTCTCTAATGTCCGAATATGAAGATAAGACACAATCAACATCATGACATTGGCCTGACTCGCCTGACCACGCTGAGGTAGAATATATCATATCAAAAACTGTGCCAAGTTCCTCGATAGATGGTAGGATTGATACTTACTGCGCCGCCAACGTCGTACATGAGCCAGTTATATCGAGAACCGCAGAGTTCGACATCGAAAGAGTGCTCAGCAACACCCAATGTTTGTAGACGAACGTTGAGCAAATCAACTGTGGGAACTTGATCAACACGTACAGTCTCACCAAAGAACAGACGGTACCTGTCGTTGGTAAATAGTCTGGTTGTGAGATTCGTTTTACGTTATCCAAGAAACTGAGCCAGAATTTAGTAACAATCGGGATGTCAGGACCTATAACTTACAATGGTGCTGATTCATCGAGTCGTATTCTGCGGTTGTTCAACAGTATCCGAACAGCAGGATGTTTCCAAAGTTCGTCGATTTCGTCTTGAACGGAGGTGAGTGTTCTTGAAGCGAGGTTCGTTACATGAGCGACAGCGGGAGGTGGACCACCGGTGGCTGGGACTGCCCTACTGCGGTTTGGAGATAGTGGAGTGACGAGGGCCTGCCATCCTGCCCGAACATATACGCCTGTGCGGCCCCCGGTTACAGAGATGCCGCCACTCAACTCGGACGCAAGGGAATCCTCCATTGAGATAAGGGAGACCAGTTTGGACCTTAGTTGTGATATTTCGCCACTAACGTCCCCGAGCGGCGCAAGGGCATGTGCGACAGCCTGGCCCTCTGTCGAATCATCGGATCCAAGGTTTGCAAGCTCGTGATCAAGTTCGTCGAGGATCATCCGCACAGCCTTGATGATGTTGAAGTAGACCACAGGTCGCCACGACGGACGTTCGTGCTCGAGTGTCTGGTGAGCATAGTAGAGTTGGAACTGCTTCTGTAAAGTGGACTTGCCAGACTCGGCCTGGCCGAGGAGCATGACTGAGTATAGCCCAAATGAGTTGCATATCTCTTCGGTGCCCACATCGATGCCCGCACCTTTGACTTGTTTTCTCTCTGCATCCTTTCTTCGTACCCAATCGCGCTATGGAAACGTATGAGGACCAGGGGAAGATACCAAGATATGAAAGACGCCCACCCTGAGCTCCTCGTCTATTTTCTGGCTGATACGTGCAGCGTTTTCGTCGTAGAAAGGGGAGGCCTTGGATGTTCCTCCTATGGACTGAAGCAGGATTGGTTCTGAGGTAGAGTGGGTATGGCCGGCTCGTTTGCTCATGTCCGCTGAGCAGCTCTGACGGTCGCGGTGGTAAACGCTCGAGCGCAAACGTCTTAATTGCACTCCCGACGACAAGAGTCCCACGTATGTACCGGCGGGGCAAAGAAGCTGATCAAGTTGTACTGCCATCAAACTCATCCGCAATTTAGGCAATTGTTGAAACGGCTGCCAGCGTGCGTCCCTGAAGTGGCGCATTAACCGAGCATTCAGTCATCCACATGCCCGGCAAGCCCACCCAAGTTGCTCTGGTCATCTGCCATACACCAACTTTGTCTCAATCCTGATGCGGCTGTCACCAAGCCGGGAGCTGTCGGAATGCTTGTTGAGAAATCACAAAGGCAGTGCATCCAGTACCTGTAGATCTTCGGAACGGGCCATCTGCATATTCCCAGGTACCCTCAATCATATTCGGCTGCCGCGAGGCTGGGAACGCGAACCCGCACCTCGCCAGCGCAAGCGGCGACACTATTAACACCCGTCCCAAGTGACACGCAAGCTCCGACGTACTAGTACGGTGGAAGAAGTGCTGTCGCCCTCTCGACAATCACCGAACGGCATCGCACTGCCTCGAAGGATATAGCCTCTCCCCAAATGACATTCTGTATTGTTGCACATGCTGATATGAAGTGCTTTCCATGGTAATGAGCTTGAACGTGTGCCCTCGTTGTCACCATCTCACCATGTGGTCAACCAGCTGAGCCTTATCCAAGAAGGGCAGTGGTCGTTATTGCTCACATCGGAAACAGTCGACGTGTCGACCAGAAATTTATAGGCTGTTTCACATAGCTAGATCTGGCTAACAATACTTATGATGATACATTTTGCTGTGTACAGGAATGGAGCAGATGGGCTCCCAACCCAAATACGGCGCGGTGCACGCCCAATAATGAACCCATCTCAAGATCTTGGTGCATTCACTCGCAGCCGCTGCTCTACGGAATGGACCATTGCATTCTCCCAAAACGTTCGTGAAAATGGCCATCGTCGGTTCAGCATCATGTATCGGAATGACGAACGCCACCATCATCCGGCCTCTCATCAAGTGCGCGCCAAAGTTGTTACTGGGCGAGATTGTGTGTGGGGTACCTGGCCGCATACCAGGTCGCTCTCTCACCGGAGGTTTGGTCCATTTGAGAAATGTACCTTTGCCGTGATGTCTGTCAACTTAAACCTCTAAAGGGTTGCTCGGCGTAACGCTCTTCTGCTGCATATCAATTCCGTATGATTGGAGAGTCAACGTTTCGACCCCCAGTCACATGTAAGTCACGGTGATACTTGTCCGCCAATCGTGTTGGCGATCCCAATGGGCCTTGCGCGAGCGCCCGATCGTCCGGAGATCATATGAAAAATGCCGATGAAAGTCCTGATCACCACCGGTGTGCACGCGGAAAGTGTGAGTGACCAATGATAGAATTTAGTTTTCGACGCGTGTGCTTGTACCATTCATAGTCTGTGTTCACAGACCCGAGAAGTGAAAATAACTGGTCAGAGCTTTTTTAGGCACGCCCAAGTATTTTTCATCAGTAATGATGGGTTATGTGACTAGCGACGATGAACGGACCAACCCCTTTCTGGCCGTCATCTAGCCCTTGCCGGTGAAAGCCACAGGCACCACCAGGATTCGAAGCCAGAGTGTCAGGCTTGAAATCAAGCTGAAACATGCAAGTAGTCGGACTCGCTGAGGCCTCCATCGATGTATAAATCGCAGAGATCATTAGTGCGTTCGAGCAGGCGAGTTGCACGGGGCCAAGCGTGTATTTCTCGTATCCTCAATTAAGGAAGGACATCGCCGATGAAAGGGGTTGTATTGGTGGTCACTGATCCAGGGCCGAGCCACTGGAAGGTGTTACAACATGGTGGGCGTGGCAGGGCCAACATCCAGTGAGATTTCAGCAAAGACCTGTAAAGAGTCTTCAAGTTGCCAGCACTGCCAAAGAGAGGCGTAATTCGGACCACGTCACCAGGAGAAAGGTTCAGCCTAGTTCAAGCGTCACGGAAATGAAGGAGCGTCGGACTGGCACTTGAAGACGTCGGTTCAGAATCGAGGCCTAGCAGGATAGGTTAGAATAGGTCCTTGTGTTATTCATCCATGCGCTGAATTCGGATAGACTCGCTACGAGCAATGTGGATGGTAGCACATGCTGTTCGAGTGATTGGGCACCGTCTCTCTTGGCACCAGCCATGTGTTGGCTGCACGAATGGAGTTGCATACGATTTCTACGTGTCTCAACCTCATGCTTGAGTGGGGACTTGCAAATTTTCTGATGTGTTTCAAGAAGCAGTGTAGTGTGCAAGATTTGACAGTGACAGAAGGCCATCAGTACGCGGCGGGTGTTCAATTCGACCTTGCTGATACACGTTCCGTCTTGATCTTCTGCTGACGTCGAAGGTGGCGATCCCGAACAAACGTCAGCATCACTTTCCGTATATTCTCTAGGGAACGCGTACCATCTGACTACTCTGCAGCTTGAGGGATGGTTACGGCAGCGCAAGCAGAAAAGCATCTTCTATGGCATCCACGGCGGCAGCACAAGTTTGTAGTTGGTGGAGGTTCTCAGATGTCAATGTACGAGTGGGCAGCAGATCGCTCAGAGATACGCCACCTAAGCTCTCAGAGTGACCTCTCGTTCATGAAGGTGAACATCTTGCAGTTCGCGGAAGGCATACGTGTCAATTATGACGATCAGACAATCAGCTTACTGATTCTTTTGTGGCTAGTGTTTTGCGTGGTCGCCAGATCCCTCCTTTGATGATCTGTTTGCTATCGGGCTCACTTCCGGACGCGTTGACCTCATTCGCCTTGAAGCAACGAAGGTGGCCCGGAATGGCGTTCTGTCTAGTGGACCTGTTGTTTCTCTTACCGTGCGCAACTCGCGGTCGTGCAACGCGTTGGCTTTCTGTGAGGCTGACTCAAATTACCTTGCAGTCGGCCTCGACAAAGTTCGCGGAGACTCTAGTCTCACTATTTGGGATGTACAATCCTGTATCCCCACTCTGTCGGTGACCAGCGGTGCTCCTTCCGACGATACAAGTGTGACCCGGCCGCACCCTCGGATAGCCAGAGTGGATGTTGGCTCACGAGCCGACCCACGCATTCTACAACAGCACGCTCAGACTGAGGTGGTCTCCGCATTGTCATTTTTGCCGCAGTCTACCCATCTGTTGCTGGCTGGCGTATCCGCCCGATGGCTACGTCTATTCGACTTACGTACTCCGACACCACCCACGACGAATGTGGCGAGCAAAGTGTCGGGAATAGCTACCAACCCTACCGACACTAACCAGGTAGCTTGTTGTGGGGACGCGACTGTTACTATCTGGGATGTGCGCAGACTATCTAACCCTCTCCTTACGTTCTCCGAGAAAGACGCAACGGCCGATGGTGCGCGACCTCGCCCTGGCTCTGTCATACACCGTATCGAGTTCTCGAGCACCCGTAGAGGTCAACTAGCAGCGATGGAAAAGGACTCTACGTGCGTACGATTCTGGGACCTCCAGCATGCCCAAGCTACAGATGGGGCGTCCGATGGAGATCGGTCGAGGGATTCGTCACATTCGCGGGTACCCCGGAGGTCCTGGACTAACCTGTCATGGGCCACTTCTGTATCTGGCGTAAAGCAGACCTCGTCCGAACTGCAAGAGCCTTTCGCACTGGTACTCGCTGATACTCGTAGAAGTAAGCCTACCATATGTCCTATCAGACGAACTATGATAGTTTACATGTCGACAGCGAAACGCTTTAGTCGACCTCTCGCATCATTTACATTCGTGCCTCACTCGCGCCCATACTCGCTGACATCCGAGGTCATGGTAGTCAACAAAGATGGGGATTTAGAGCTGTATGCAGTGCATGATACGCCGAAGCAAGTGGCGTGGAGTGCTCGTGGAGATCTCGTGATCGGCGTCGGGCGATCCCACAGACTTATCCCTGGATTCCAAGATAGAGAAGTACCCCTACAACCATGGGACGTCTCCAGGGCTACGGATGACCAATTTGCATTGGGTGGCCGGCCCAAAGCGACCGGTCCAGAATTCACGGATAGCAGGCGGGATGCCGACGGATTTCCGTCCAGTAACCAGGAAAGCTCAGGCAATGAGAAACAGTCAAAGTCGCGGACATATAGCCCAGCATCATTTCGTCATTACCCCTTGGAGCTATCAACAGCGCGGGGCGATGCATCGGCACCTGCGGAACGAACGCTCGAGCAGCCAAGTCGGTGTGCAGTGAGCAGCGAAGAAGGGAAGAAAGTTCCGCGTACACAGGTCGACAAACCCACTACATCGAGGAGCAAGATGCATTCCTTGCGCTCAATTTACCAAATCGTCGAAGACGACATGTCGATGGTGATGAGGCACAGGGTAATTCGTGGCTACGGAATCAGAAGTGTACGTTGTCATCCGCCAAGACCTATTGATATTTATCTCATCTACTTTGGTAGGTTTCTCACAATGCCGACATAATGCAAGACGACCTTGCTTTGTCTGGCACCCTATCTACGCTCTGGAGGTGGATGCGTCGTATGTTGGACTGATTGGCACATCTAGGAATGCTTACAAATGCTTTTTCTAGATTCAAGAGAAATTGCGTGCTCTCCCACGTCGAGAATCCATGGATACGATTTCTCGAACCAGGGGTTGATGGGAATATGGGAAGGTTTCCAAGCATTACCTCAATCATCCGAGCCCAGGCATTCCACGAGTCTACTAAATGATATACACTTGACGGCTCCCACGTTCGAGTCGAGTTCTGCACCGACTCTAGGCCTGCCTTCTGCCTTTTCTCAATCATTTGAAGATTTGTCCTATGGAGACTTCAATGCTGCAATTACTGCGATACTATCTCGGCAGGGTGTAGAAAAGACATCATGGTCGCCAGCACTACGGACGAACAAATCGACACAACGAGAGTTGGCACTCCAATTGTGTGGGTGGTATATGAGAGAAGATGAGCTCTCAGATGCGATTAAAAAGTACGGAGTTGTGTTGGTCGTCGTTCGCGTTGTCTCAGTAGCATGTGCAGATGGGAAAAGGACGGACAGCAGTCTCGTGCTGCCTGCTGGCTCGTATTCACGAGACAATACACCAGGGCACTCGAGTTACTCATGCGCAGTAAAGGTATGCCCTTCACATGACTGTGTTTGAATCCCTCACTTGATTGAACGTCAACTCAGACGAGATGCATCACCTGATGACTGGGACACTCGCCGCACTCATTCCAGGAAGCACGGCAAGCAGCGAGTTGCGAGATCATTCGGAGCGGTTAATCGTTCGACTTCAAGATCCATATTTTCGCGTCATGTTGACACAGTTAACGTCAAAGGACTGGTCCGAGGTGCTCGAGGAAGAGGCCCTTCCCCTTCGGGAGCGTCTCGCCATCGCCTTTCAATTCCTCGAAGACAGGGCCTTATCGTTGTACCTTCATCGCACTGTCGAAAGAGCATCTGCTAAGGGGGACATTGAAGGTCTCATCATTACTGGGCTCACTCCAAGCGGGATGGACATCCTACAAAATTACGTTGACTGCACGGGGGATATTCAGACAGCAGCCATCCTCTCGTCTTATGTCTGTCCAGCAAAGTTCTCGGATATGAGGGCCGAGCGATGGCTGGACGCATACCGGGACTTACTCGACGGGTTTCGGCTATTCCATCACAGGGTCAGCTTCGATATAGAGCGCGGTGAAATACTTCAGGAGGCCGTGCAGAATGGGGACTTGCCACCCTTTGAGTGGGCACCAAAACATGTTCTCATACGATGCAATTATTGTTCTAAACCGATGAACCCTTCGATCGCGGATGCAGGCAACAAAACGCGGGTGAGTAAACATGTGGTTACGATGATGCTCTTGCTGAAGTGGAGTAACTAGCCCACGGCTTGCCCGAATTGTAGCCGCGCCCTTCCGCGTTGCTCCGTCTGTTTGATGACGCTGAGCATGACACCCGATGCAAACCGGAATGCTGAACTCCTGAATACACCAATTGCGTTCAAAGGTATGTTCAAAACTCTTTCGTTTGTTGTCGTGGGCATGACGTTGGAATGTTTGCACGAGCAGATACGATCGAGGATGCCATCGTCATCTGTCAAACATGCAGACACGGTGGCCACGCGTCACATATCCTCGACTGGTTTTTCGGTGAGGAAGGCAGTCGTGCGCGTGGAGTATGTCCGATTGGGGATTGTGACTGTCACTGCGGAGACGAGTTCTAGATCCAATTATCGAATCCTTGTGCGATCGTGCTGTGTAGCAACTTGTTGTATTTCATCGTGTTATGTCAATTATATATGTAGCTTGCACCACTATCTAGAAGACCATCATGGCTCATTGCGCATGGCAAAAAGCGTAGTGCTGCTAGCGAAAGCGAAGCTCTTGTTCTGTCATTCTGTGCCGGATGATAATGACCCTTTCCTTGTAGACAATGGACGGAAGAGTGATAAGGAGTCCAGCAGTAGTACATTGAAGAAGGAGCGTTCTGTGGACGATTGGATTTTTTATGCTTGTTTGGAGTTGTGATGTATCGGTAATAGCCGGGGACGCCAAGTGGTCCGCATCAAACCACAAAAGTCGG
>JBBPSX010000304.1:0-14449 GCA_038093815.1 Neoboletus cf. brunneissimus | reverse complement strand
GGCTGTCAAATGGACGTGCAAGCTAAAGTGCCAGGTGTGAAATAAGCGAGGGTGGAGGAGGCATAAAGAAAGATGGAGGAGGAGGTGAGGTGCAAGGTGGAGGAAAAGCATTGAAAGGTAGAGGCAGAGGCAGAGGAGAGATGCAAGGCAGTGCAGGCTGAGCATGAGAAGGCAGAGGTGGTTGTTACAACTTGCCTAGCCCCTATCCCTTTTTCGGCTCAGCCCCTGTCTCACACCTGTAAGCACTGTCTGTACACTTGTACCTCGCCCTTTGTTCTTGTCTCTCCTCGCCTAGGGAAGCCATCATTGTCCTTAACGTGACCCCCTTGCTTGGTCTAATGACCAGACACCACTTGAATCCTTTGTCTTCCACCCTCGTCCCCACTCTGAGTTACTTCCTCCGTCCTACCCTCCGCCATAGACCCGTTCCTGAGCCTACCCAGGAATGCCCTACTTTTCCATCACCTTGGACCCTCACCGGTCACATCTGGGGATCTTCCCCATCACTGTTATTCATCCTCATATCTGCCTGGGATCTCCCCCTGGCTCTCTCATATGCTTTTACCTAGTTCTTATTCACCTTGACACTCTTCATTTACCTTACCACTGGTGCTATCTGTGCACCCTTCGCCCCAGTCATGCGTCTCACCGACGTCATGCTGTAGTTCACCCTTTGTCCCTACCTATGCGGCCTTTACCTTGTTTATTTCACACTTGTCATCTTGGCTTGTGTGTCCTTCTGACGTCCATGCTCTTCACCCATGCCCTTGGCCCACATTCAGGCTCCTCTTCATTTGCATAGTACTTATACTGGACCTTTGAATACACTTGTACTCTAGCTTCAGCTTATTGGTTCTTCCTCTGGACTTGTACCTAGTCTCTACCGGCTATACCCCTTGTATTCACATACCCAGCCTATGCAACACCTTTGATCACCTTCTTCTGTTATCTGGCACCCCTGTCAGGACCTCCTTGATAAGAAGTTGCTTACTGGTCTATGTCTTGGGCCTACCTGGGTTCAAATGTAACAGTGGTGGTGAGGGAAAGGGTGAGTTGTGTTGTAGTTTTGTGTTGTGCACTAACCAATTGTCATAGGCTGAACAAGTCCAAGCAAAGCAAAGCTCCAGCAAGGGCAAGGATAAGGAGAGCAAGTGAATGGAAGAAGTGTGATATGAATTCTAAACCTTGATTGGAGGTGACATGGGAGGGAACTCCGTGCTTCAAGAACACATGGAGTAGGAAGAGTTTTGTGAGCTCTGGAGATGTAATTGTGTTGTGTGTTGGAATGAATATACATGGTTTGAATAGATGACCCATGATGACAAGTATGGCAGTATATCCAGAGGACACAGGGAGTTGCTCAATAAAGTCTGTGGAGATGGAATTCCATGGTTTCTCAAGGATGGGGAGTTGTTTCAACAACCTGTAAGGCCAGTGTCTTGGAATCTTTGTGCAGGCACAAGAGGTACAAGAGGCAACATATTCTTTAACAAATGTTCTGATTTCTGGCCATGTATACTTGTGGCAAATCAGTTCCAAAGCCCAGTTCTGGCCAAAATGTCCAGAGAGCAAGTGGTCATGTTTATACTGGAGGACTCAGAGCTGGAGGTCATTGGCATCTGGAATGTAGATGTGGTTGTCTAAATGGAGAAATCTGTCAGTATCAACAGACCAACATAAGTCTGGAGTTTCCAAGATGGACATGTGTAGCTTGGCCAATGGGTCAGAGGGGAGTGTGGATAGAATGTCACTGTGGAGTTGTTCCACATCAAACAGGCTGCTAGCTCGGAATACTGGAGCTGCAAGGTAGGAAGCTTGGAGAAACGACACAAGCTATTCCTGGGTAAATACTAGACAGAAGTTGTGTGGGTTGATTGTTATATTTGAACCTGGGTAGGCTTGAGATATAGACTGGTAGGTGACTTCTTATCAAGGAGGTCCTGACAGGGGTGCCAGACAACAGAAGAAGGAAATCAAGGTGGTTGCATAGGTGGGTATGCAAATACTAGGGATAGCTTAAGTAAAGACTAGGTACAAGTCCAAAGTAAAACCGGTAAGCTGAAGCTAGGGTACAAGTGTCTAAGATCACCCTGTATATAAGTATACAGAATGAAGAGGAGCTCAAATATGGGCAAAGGGTATGGGCAAAGGATGAGGACATCAGAAGGATGTGCAAGCTAAAGTGCCAAGTGTAAAAGAGTGACAAAGAAGGCCGCATAAGCGGGTGAAGGGTGAAACTACAGCATGACATTGGTAAGATGCATGGATAGGGCAAAGGGGTGAGTGTGATAGCTTCAAGGGTATGGTAATGAAGTGTCAAGGTGTGAAAGAATAAAGAAAAGTATATGGGAATCCTTGGGAAGAGATTCTGGGGAGATACATAGAGTAACAAGGGTGATGGGAAAGATTCCCAGATGTAACCTGTGAAGGTCCAAGGTGTCAGGGCACAAGGGCATTCCTGGGTAGGTATGGGAACAGGCAAAGTGTGAAGGATGTGATGGAGGAGGTAACTCAGAGGTGGGGACATAGTGGAGGGTGGGGTTCCAAGTGGGATCTAAGCATAGAATCAAGCAAGGGTGACACATTAGGAACAATGACAGCCTCCCTAGATAAGGAGGGACAAGAACAAGGGTCAGGATGCAAGTGTGAGGCAAGTTTTCACAAGTGTGCAGCAGGGGTTGAGCTGAAAAAGGAATAGGGGTTAGGTGAGTCATAATATTGATGTGAGCATAGTCCTTATCCCCCTCTTTGAAGTAGATGTCCCAGCATCCAGTGAGGGCATTGGGTTTTGCACCTGTTATGATCTACCCACACCCCTACTCTTTTTCCTTCACTTCACTACACCTTTTTCTCTATTATCCCATTGTCCCTACCTATGCCTTTTCCCTTCATGACTTGACCTACTTCCATAGCCCACTCTTTGTATCTTTCGTTTCATTTCATTCAAACTCTAAAGCTACACAGTCTAGCCTGGGTTCTGTTCCAAACTCTTCCCCTCCACGCCAGGCAGTGCCCATTTCATCTTCATCTTCATATTTCATCTCCAGCTTACTTTTTCTGTTTCCATTCTACCTGTGCCCTTGCTGTAGCACCCCCGCTCAGCCACCATGTGCACACCCTCTCCCCTTTGCCCTATACTTACCAGTTCTGACTCAGTTTATGCACCATAGGGTACACTATTCAATATGCTAGCTAGCACCCATGTACACTAGCTTAGCTTTTTGAATCTAAACTTTGGAGCTTACTCTTGTGCAATCCCCCTTCACTTGCCACTGGACCAGCTAGAACTTTGCTAAAACCTTGCTCACTCCATATCTGACAATAAGGCTGTAGACCTGAGTTGGCTTAGGCAAGGGCTTTTGACCTTTTGCCTTCTCCTACACACTGTCACCTCACCTTTATCTCTCATCTCTTTCTCTCTCTTTGGACTGCGCTCCCACTTTCAGATCTATGATCATTCTTCCCTGATCAAACTGTAATAGCATCAAGGCATCCAAGGCAGAAGTGGATGGCCATGTTGAACTGGAAGAGAAACTCCAACCACTGAGCTTGATGCTGGTCAGGAGTTTGGATGTAGCAAAATACTCCAAGTTCTTGTGGTTGGTGATAACATTGATTGGAATGCTAGAGCCTTCAAGATAATGTCACCAAGTTTGAAAGGACTTGTGGATAGCAAGGAGCTCCTTGTCATGGGTGTTATAGTTGAGTTCCAGAGCAGAGATGGTGTGAGAATAGAAACACACAGGCTGAATCTCATCATCCAAGCAGCAGATGGAGAGGATTCCAGCAATGGCATAGTCGGAGGCATCAGTTTCTACAATGAACAGAGCATCAGGAACCCAGTGAGTAAGAATCAGAGCAATGGTAAAGGCCTTCTTTAATCTCTGGAAGGCAGAGCAACAGTTGTTTGAGAAATTCCAAGTGATACTGTTGTGAGTAAGACAAGTCAAAGGTACAACAATCTCAGAGTAGTTGTTGATAAATCAATGATAGAAATTTGTGAACCCAAGAAAGGACTGAATATGTTACAATTCATTTGTACAGCTACTCTTTTCCTCTTACCTTACCTCTATTATTGCCTGCTGCATCCCTTGTTTCAGCTATGCCTCTCCCTTTGTAACTCAGCTTACTTCCATGACTCATTACCGGTCTCAATCAGTGCCTTTTCATTTCCAAACTCTAAACATACACAGCCTAGCCCAGGTTCATTTCCTAACCCTTCCCCTCCACCCCAGGCAGTGCCCCTTTTATCTCCACCTTTTATCTCTGAGTATTACTTCCACTCCGTTCCATTTCATGCCCTTGCTGTAGTACCCCTGCTCGGACACTGTGTGCACCCTCTTCCCTTCACCCTCGACTTACCTATCCCAGCATGGTCTATGCACTATAGGGTACTTTATTTAATCCTTGATCTCATAGCTCTGTACTTTAGCTTAGCTTTCCAAATCTCATCCTTGAAAGCTCACCTTTGTGCAATTTCCCTTTACCAGTCACTGGACCAGCTAGGACTCTTGCTACCTTAAGTACTTGACAACAAGGCCTTAGACCTGCATCAATTGAGGCCTCAGACCTTTGATCCTTGCCTCCCTCTGCATCTCTCCATCCCTGTCTCCACCTTTATCTTTGCCACTCCACTGAGAGCTTCTCACCTTCAAGTCTATGGTCACTCTACCCTGGTTGAACCATAACAAAAGCTAAGCTCTTTCCATCACAGTTACTATCATCATAAACTACCCATCATTTCCTACCCATCCGATGACTTCAGGTGGCACATCACCTATACAGACTTCCCAGATGACACTGAGGAAAACCCCTACTCAGAAGAGGAAGAAAAACAATCCAGTGATCTCAACATTGCCATTCCCAACAAAGAAGAGGAACACTCTAGCCTCCTCCTAAGCCATCAACTCTCCGCCCAACTCTTCCTTCCTCGAGAACCCACCCCACCATTCCCTACTCCAATTGCCACTTAGCCTGTCTTCCCCCTGCCCACCCCACATCACCCACCATCCATCACTCGACCCCCCATCCCCACCCTATTTCCCACCATGTCCTTGTCCAAACTCATCAAACTTCACATTGGAGCCCCTGAGGCATTTGATGGAGACTATAAGAAATCCACAGCCTGGCTGGACACTATCCAATTCTACCTCCTTGTCAATGCTGACATCTACAACTCTGAAGACAAGAAAGTAGTGTTTGCTCTTTCATACATGACCAAAGAAACTTGTTACAACTCGCCTAGCCCCTATCCCTTTTTCGGCTCAGCCCCTGTCTCACACCTGTGAGAACTGTCCATACACTTGTACCTTGCCCCTCATCCTTATCCCTCCTCACCTAGGGAGGCCATCATTGTCCCTAATGTAACCCCTTCGCTTGATCTAACGACTTGACACCACTCGGACCCTTCATCCTCTGCCCTCGTCCCCACTCCGAGTTACCTCCTCCATCCTATCCTCCGCCATAGACCTGTTCCCATGCCTATCAAGGAATGCCCTACTTTCCCATCACCCTGGATCTTCACAGGTCACATCTGGGGATCTTCCCCATCACCATCCTTTGTCCTTGAATCTGCAAGGGATCTCCCCCCAGTGTCCTCGTACACTTTAATCTTCTTCTTATTCACTTTGCCGTTCTTCAGTTACCTTACCATCAGTGCTATCTGCGCACCCCCTTGCCCTAGTCATGTGTCCACTGACATTATGCTGTAGTTTGCCCTTCTCACCCACTTACACGGCCTTTACCTTGTTTATTTCACACTTGTCACCTAGGCTTGTGCGTCCTTCTGACGTCCTCGCCCTTGGCCCATGCCCATGGCCCACATTTGGGCTCCTCTTCATTCATATAGTACTTATACTGGACCCTCAAATACACTTGTACCCTAGCTTTAGCTTACCGGTTCCCCCTCCGGACTTGTACCTTGTCCCACCAGTTATACCTCTTGTATTCATGTACCCTGCCTATGCAACCTCCTTGATTGCCTTCTTCTGTCATCTGGCGTCCCTGTCAGGACCTCCTTGATAAGAAGTCGCCTACCAGTCTACATCTTGGATCTACCTGGGTTCGAACATAACAGAACTGCCAAGACCTGGGTGGAGGCCTTCTGAAAGCAAGCCATTACCTCCACAATTGTAACCTTTGGAACCTTCACCACCTTCACCAAGAAATTCTATGAAGCCTTCCATCACCAGGACATCATTGGAAATGTCATTGCATGACTCTCCACCACCTGGATGATCCTGAAACAGAACAAGATATTTGAACTCCCCCTCACCACCTACATTGCTGAATTCTGAGGACAGGTCCAAAGAGCCAGCATCACTGACAACAATATCCTCATTGGATACTTCGCCACAAGGATCCCCATGTCCATGATGAGGCACATCATGGCCCTCGACACAGTCTCCACCACCATTGCCAAATGGTACTCCAAAGCTGTCCACTTCCAAACCCAGTGGGAATGAGCCAATGAGATTGCCAAAAGAAACCAACAACCCTATCACCAAACCTATCAGTTTTTCACCTCCTCCACCCTGAAGAAAGACCTGAATGCGATGGACACCTTGACTGTTAAAGTAGAAAAGATGACCCCAGCTGTTACAACTTGTCATAGCCCCTATCCTTTTTCAGCTTTGCCCCTATCGCACACCTGTGAGAACCTGCCTCACACCTGTACCCTGGCCCTCATCCTCATCCCTCTCCGCCTAATGAGGCCGTTATTGTTCCTAACATGACCCCCCACTTGGTTCTATGACTAGACTTCACTCAGACTCCTTGTCTTCTGCTGTCACCTTTACTCCAAGTTACCTCCTTTGTTCTACCCTCTGCCATAGGCCCATTCTAGTACCTACCCAGGAATGCCCTACCACCCTGTCACCTTGGACCTTCACCGGTCACATCTGGGAATCTTCCCCATCACCCTTGCTAGTCCTTGTATCTGCCCCAGATCTTCCCCTGAGGTTTCCCTGTATGCTCTCTTTTTATTTATTCACACTTGACACTTTGTGTATCGTACCTTTGGAGCTATCTACACTCACCCTTGGCCCTACCCATGCATCTCACCAATGTCATGCTGCAATCTACCCCTTTGCCTGCTTACACAGCCTTCTTTGTCACTTTTTCACACTTGGCACTTTAGCTTGCACATCCTTCTGATGTCCTCCTCACCCTTTGCCCATGCCCTGGGCCCATATTTGGGCCCCTCTTGATTCATATACATATATACCAGACCCTCTTAGACACTTTTCCCCATCTTGATCTTACCTGGGTTCCCCCTCATGTTGTAGCACTTGTACTTCACATCTACACCCAATGTCGCACCATTGATCATCTTCTACTACTGTCTGGTGCCCCCATCAGGACTTCCTCAACTAGGAGATGCTATGCAGGTCTACATGTCTGGCTACCCAGCTGGAACATAACACCAGCCATCAGGAAGGAATGCATGGAAAAGAAGCTATGCTTCTATTGCTGAAAGCCCAGCCATATGTTCTCCTGCTGCCCCCATTTCGCCTTCCCTTGCAAGTAGGTGAATGCTGTGGCTGAGGAAACCAAGGATAAGGAAAAACAGAAAAAGAAGGATAATGTTCCTAACCTGATTGACTGTGGGAATGACAAAGAAAATACCCTGGCTGTACATCAGGTTCACTATACTTCTCTGGGTTTTTAAAGGGGGAAACAGCCTCAATGCCTCCTTCCCCTACTTTTTCCTGTGCATATGTACTAGTACGAGACAACTCCAAGAAAATGCAGATTTCTGTCCAAGTCATCATATCCTTGCACACCTTAAAAGCCATCGATAGCCGAGCCCTCATTAACAGCAGTGCAGACATCTCCTGCATCAACTAGGACTTTGTTCACAAAAATCACCTCCCTATTAAACATCTTAAAGAACCCATCCTTGTCCAATACATCGACACCTCCTACAACAAAGACAGGGTAATCAAATTCACCACTGACCTCTTCATCAACATCAAAGGAATTGCTCAACGAGTAATCTTCCATGTCATGAACTGTGGACATGAGAACCTCATTCTCAGCCTTCCTTGGCTTTGCTCAGCCAACCCAACCATCAACTGGGCCACCCCCAGTATTCGACTTGATGAATCCATTGACCAATTTGAAAAGCTCTTCCTCACCCAAGTAACTGACACCCACCGTCATGATTCCAAGTTTCACCGCCCAGTGTCAAAGTACACAAGCACGTGCACAGCTGCTGCTTGGACCTGAAGAAGTACAGCCATGGATATACCACAAGACTATACCACGTTGATACTAGCTCACCCATAAACAAGCACCAACCCATTTCTTTTCTTACATATCCCTTTGTGTTTCACTCATTTAGATCTACACATCTGTAGATGCTCCCTGAGCATTTCCCCCTTTGGTAGACACAATCCTAGTATAAATACCTAGGTCTATATAGTCTTTCTTTTTGGACTCACCACACCTCAGTTTGTTGCTCCTGCACACAACTGATGTGAGCTTTCCATAATGCATAGCTAGATTACATAGATCACTAATTGATTACCCAGTCTCATACCTACTAGATAAATACATACAATTCGTTGCTTCTGCACATGACTGAGTCTCACACCTACTAGTGCATCACTGTCATTACCTCATCTATTTTATCAGATTATGAGCCCTGCTGCTCCACACCTTTAATAAAGATCAAACCACTCACTGCTCATCAACATGTTGACATCCATCGCTGTCACCACCGACACTCTATCCAGCAATGTGCCCAAACTAGATGTCAAAGGCACGAACTGGGCAATCTTCGCTTTTCATTTCCAGGTCGCCATCAAAGCCAAGGACTTATGGGATCACTTCGATGGAACAGCCACCATGCCCCCCCACATTCTCCCTGTGACACAAGAAGGAACTGAAAAGTTCAATAAGTGGTGCAAAAATGAGGGTATCTCGAAACATCTACTTATCCAGATAATCCTGGATTCAACTGCACTCAAAATCCGGAAGTTATCCTCTATTGCAGACATGTGGAACAAAATTGAAAAGGAATACACAGAAAAGGGAACCTATGTGCAAATGGACCTGCATATCCAATTTCTTGATTCCCGGATGATGAGAGGTGGTGACATGTGTCAGTTCCTAGACGGATTAAGGACGAAGCGCGAAGAATTAGCATCAGTAAGGGTAGATATTGATGAAACCGATTACCGATCTACCATCATCAAATCCCTCCCCACCTACCTCGCAAATTTCGCTTCAAACCAGCTCACCACGGCCTGCTTGTATGCATCATCGAAAATGATCAAGCCAGACACACTGATCTTGCTTATCAGCGAAGAAGCCAAGAGACAAAAGACAAAACATACCCATGGCGAGGGAAAGGACCATGACAAGGCGATGGCCACCACCCCCTCAAGTAGTAGAGGAGGGTAAGGACAAGGAAAGTGCTACCCCCAAGGCAACCAACCCAAGTGAAAGTGCTGGACCTGCAGATCTGACAAACACCTGGCAGCAAACTGCAATCAGACTCCAAAAGATGACACTAAATCAAACTCAACTTACCCAAACAGTGTGCATGCTGCGCTGGATGATGGAGACTCCGATGACAGAGTATTTGGGGTGTTCAAGGATGATGACAAGTCACTACCAGGCCTACTGTCAGAAGACTTGGATGATGACAATGGAATGTACCTCAATCAAGCACAAAGGTCCTTCGATGAGGAAAAGGACAACTGGTTCTCAGATGCTGGAGATGACAGCCCGTGGGGCTGTGGATGGGATATCGATGAGATCAGAGCCATAGAGACCAATGATGAAGATGTGTCATTGGACTGTGCTCATTCCAGCTGAAATGAACAGAATCTAGAAAATGTTGCAATGAATGTTAGTGACTACCCAGATCAGTTGCGCCATATCGAGTTATACAACTCGGGCACTACCTGCCATATCACACCAAACCGCCACCATATGACGAACATGCACAACATTCCTCCCAAGTCCTTTCACTGCAGCAAACCAGCAGAAATTCAATGCCACTGGAGTAAGCGACCTAGTCATTGAAGTCCCAAATGGATTAGATGTGTCCAAGCTGTGGCTAACGGAAGTATTGTACTCACCTGAGGTGGGATACACCCTCGTGTCAATTGGCCAACTGAATGAGATGGGACTGGCAACCACCTTTGCAAAAGATTACTATACCATCCATGCTGCCGATGGCGATGTCATTGGCCGCATTCCACAGTCAACTAAAGGGCTATATTGAGTAGTACACAAGGAGGATCAAGCTGCAGCAGCCACTGAGCAACTTACTGTAATAGAGTTGCACCACCAAATGGGCCATATCACGCTGCCTGTCGCTCAACGTCTCACTGAGCAAGGACTTGTTAGTGGGTTAGACTTCGACCTAAGCATTCTGGACATGTTTTGCAACTCATGCATGTATGCCAAGGCCACATGCAAGCCCATCGCAAAGCAGTGTGAAGGCCTGCGTGCCATATCCACCGGCAATATTGTATACTCTGACGTATGGGGACCAGCGCCAGTCGCTACGCTTGGAGGAAAACATTACTATGTAACTTTCATGGATAATCACACCAGACTCACCCATATGCACCTGTTGCACCAGAAGAATGAAACATTTAGTGCCTACTGAGGATTCAAGGCCTGGCTAGATTGTCAGTTAGCCACCAAGGTGAAACTCCTCCACTCAGATCGAGGAGAAGAGTACCAAGGAAGAGAATTCCTACTTTACCTTGAAGCCCAGGCACTATGCAGTGCCTGACTGCTCACGACACACCCCAGCATAATGGCATTGCCGAATGCCTGAATCACACAATCCTCGAAAAGGTCCATGCAATGCTACATGCAAGTGGCCTGCCAAAATACCTCTGGGGAGAAGCAGCGCACCATGCTGTTTGGTTAAAAAATTGAACACCTACCAAAGTGCTTGAGGGAAAATCGCCATATGAGGCTGCCATGGGTAAAATGCCCAATCTCAGCTGATTGTATGAATGGGGATCACCCATCTATGTCAAAATGGGCGGAGGATTGAAACTAGAAAGAAGGGTTGATGCCAGGCAATGGATTGGAATAGACAACCATACTGAAAATGTGTGCCGCGTCTTCTGGCCCATGAAATGCTCCATAACTGTTGAGCGCAATGTATATTTCAACCCTGCTACAGGCACTGTCGAGGGGGAGAAACTGATTACCAAAATTGGTGACCGCACCTTAGCGCAAGTAACAACTGCACAGCCCTCAGCAAGTGCCACAGTGCCACTGCCTATCACCCAGCTCATCACCCCACTATCACCACTGACCCCACTCTCATTGCTAACACCGCTGCTATCACCACCGCCCAAACCTCCTCTCATACCACCTCCTGACAATGAACCCGAGCCTCACATGAAATGCATCCGCAAACCCAGTCAACAAATCCTTGACATCATCAACAGCAAGGCCACAATCAACGCATTACCGCCTGGTGTCCAAGCTCCAAAACCACCCATTGAGCGAGTCATCCCCCCTCCATCCGAACCCACCATTCTCGAAGGAGATGAGCAAGCTGAGCAACTCCTTGCTGCTACCAACGAGAGGTATAACATGGACTATGATGAGTGAGAGCTGACCATGCTCATCGAGCAAGCCAGCACAGTAGCCAAAGCACTTGAACCGACTAACCTCGCCAATGTGAGACATCACCCAGATTGGCCCCAATGGAAGCATGGGATCTGCAAAGAATTAGATACACTCAACAAGGCAGGCACTTGGGAACTTGTCGACCTACCACCAGGCGCCAACTTCCGTGCAAAGAAGGATGCTGCTGGAAACATCGTGCATCACAAGGCACGCCTTGTCGCCCAGGGTTTTTCACAGGTATCTGGTATCAACTACTTTGACACTTACGCCCCTGTAGCCAAACTTGCATCCATCCACACTATTCTTCCACTTGCCGCTTGCTCAGACCTCGAACTGCACCAAGTTGACATCAAGGGTGCCTACCTCAATGGAAAACTTAGCAGCAACGAGATAATTTACATGTACCAACCCCCTGGATACATCAATCCCAGCCATCCACACCGCGTATGTCATCTACAAAAGATGCTGTATGGCTTAAAACAATGTGGCTGGCACTGGTATCAGCAGTTAGTAGAGATCCTGGTTGACAACCTCAGCTTCAGGCAATGTGAAGTGGACTAAGCCATCTTTATCAAATGCAATGACATCACGCTCACAGTGATCATTGTGCATGTCAATGATTGCATGATCATGGCGACCTCCCCCAAACTGGTTGCCAAGGTAAAAACACAATTGAGCCGTCATGTAGAAGTCATGGACCTCGGTGAGCTCCACTGGCTCCTTGGAATCGAAGTCACACAAAACCGAGAGGAGCGCACACTTGCCCTCTCACAGCAAAACTATATTGAGTCTATCCTGCATTGTTTCAACTTTGACAAGCTAAAACCTCTCTCCACACCCATGGACCCAAGCTCCCGCCTCACCACTGAACAGTCCTCATCCACTGCTGCTGAATACACTGCAATGAAGCACATCCTGTATCAGGAAGCTGTTGAATTGCTGATGTATGCAGCAATCAGCACCTATTCAGACATCTCATACGCCATATCGGAAGTCTCCTGTTTTTCTACAAATTATGGGCAGATGCACTGGAACACTGTGAGGCGCATCTACCGTTATCTGTCAGGTACCAAACTCCTATGACTGACATATGGAGGGAGAGCAAAAACGCTCGCAGGGTATACTGATGCTGATGGCAGTCGTCGAAGTGCATCTCTGAACGATCTTGGGTGTGCTGTCGAGGCGCTGAAACTGGCAGCCATGTCTGTCTTTTCATCTGAGTCGTCTGAGTCGTCGATGAGTCGAGCCGGACTGAGTTTCCACCATTCTCGAGGTCACTGGTGATTTCTGCGAGGGAGTCGAGCACCTATGCCAATTGGACTGGGTGGAGCAGCTGCAGGCGGGGTGATAGGCGCTGCTACAGGTGGTGGAGGTGCTGCCTGCTGTTCCACATCATCGACAGCAACAGGCTCCCCTCCAGCAGGTAGAACCCCAGACTCGTCGTCCTCATCATCCTCATCAGTAGGGAGGTCAGGGGGAAGATATGGCGTGTCCTTTGGAGGTGGGTTGTGCGATGTTGTGGTTGGCAATACTGGGCGAATGCGCTCGTCAAAATCAGCGCGTTCCGAGATGATCGTGCGCCTTGTGGTTGGGTTGTAGAATTTCCAACCTTTGTAGCCATCTGGGTAGCCAATAAAGACGCACTTCTCATAGTGTGGGTGAAGTGCAGGATGTTTGTCCTTCTGAATATGCACATATGCAGACGATCCCCATACTCTGAGATGCGAGATGTCAGGTTTGTGTCCATGCCAGAGTTCATAGGGTGAGGCATTGTCGACAGCGCTGGTGGGACATCGATTCCACACATGCACGAGCGCAGCAAGTGCTTTGCCCCAGAATGCCATGGGCAGGCCTGACTCCTTCAACATGGCAGTGATGCGCTCAGAGAGCACTTGATTGGCATACTCTGCAACTCCATTTTGCTGGGGGCACACATGAGCAGTGTGCTGCCACTCTATACCACACTGCTGCATGAATTCGAGCATGGCCTTGCTCATATAGTCCCCTCCTTTGTTGTCTTGCAGGCATTTGATGTGACGCTCTGTCTGGTTCTTCACGAACGCCTTGAACTGCTTGAAAGCGTCAAAGACATCCGATTTCGCTCTCACTCAAATGGGCAGTACAAACCGATATCTTGAGTAGTCATCAATGAATGTGACCCAGTAGCGATATCCAGAGAACGTTCTATAGGGTACTTCATGGACATTCTGAGTGGACAAGCTTGAGAGGCTTCAGGGTGCAAGATTGCAAGGTGGGGAATGGGTTGGCATGCATCTTGCCAGCTAGGCATGGTTCACAAAGAGGGTCAGGCAATGACTTGCTGTCCAGCTTCATCCCAGTAACCAGATTGTGATCATGGAGTGATTTCACATCAGTAAAATTATGGTGGGCGAGTCTGCGATGCCAGAGTGACAAGTCGAGTGGTACAGTCATTGCAGGGTTGGCATACTCGCTCACTGGCTCAGTAGTCCCATCCAAGAATGCTGCATTGTGGCTGTTGATGCTGGCAACAAAGAGAGGTGGTCCAGGAGGGCAAGAAAAGCTCATATGCATCGCATCGATGTGTACAACGAAAGATGCATTGCAAGTAAGGTATAGCACAGCGAGAAGGTTGTTGGGAAGGTCAGGGACATGCAGGACATTGGTAAACTCGACTGCTCGACGCATTTTTCCATCTATGACTGGGTGAAACACCACAGACCCCACTCCAGCAGAATAGACAACAGTGTTGTCTGCGAGTTTGATTGGGACACGTTTGGGGGTATAATTGCGCAGCCAGTGGCAATGTGGGGTCATATGAGAAGTGGCCCCCGAGTCTGCATTCCAGTCGTGGTCA
>JBBPSX010000302.1:0-14492 GCA_038093815.1 Neoboletus cf. brunneissimus | reverse complement strand
ACAGAGATGGCTTGGGGAATGAACAAGTCTATGATGGTAAAAAAACAATGTGGCTCTAAAACATGGTTGATAAATAAGCTGTAAAGAATATATTATGGACTGGCTATTTATCTTTGTTTTGCTATCATGCTTAACAAAAGTGACAATGGTGATAACATTGACATGGGTGTTATTTTCAAGTTTTCCAAGGGAGATACTGTAAATTCATTATCCTAATGCATGTTTGTATGAAATCCCAGACAATCATGCTCAATTATGCTTGTTCAGATCAAATATTTCCAACTCAGTGCATTCAGCAGGATGTCTTAGATAATCAAGGAATATTTTTAGATAGCAGACCCTTGTCACCACTTCAGCTGAACATGTCAAGTACTATTGGACATTTGATATGAGAGCAGATACCAAGAAAAAATTTGTGTGAACTAGTCTAAGTCCACTACAGCAAAGACATTGGTGTCCGACACACTGAGTCAATTGTCATGAGGGTATATACCAAGAAAGGCAGACATCAAGAATATGAAATACTGATTATACAATGTTAATTGGTGAAGTTGTTGGTGTCCGACATGGCATCTGAGTCGTCAGAAAATGCATTGATGACAAGAGCAGGTACTATGTCCACTGTGCTCTCATTAAACCCAGCAGGAAGTGGGTCATCTTCATTCTCCAGCTTGTTCAACGCATGATGGTGTTCAGGTTCTGACAAAAATGAGTAAATTGCTGAAATGATCAGTGAAGCACACTCACGAAGACCTGTTCCATTTCCAACACCACTCATATATTCATCTTTGTTCACAGGAAGATCTTTAAGCCCACCCACTAACAACAACTCCTCATTAACAGCCACCTTGTTTGCATTAATGGTTAAAAGAACCCCCTGGATGACAGCATAGTTATAATCTTGCAATATATGAAGAAGGGCGAGGTAAATGGTCCAAATTGATGACCAATTGACAGGTGGGTGACCAAGCTTGTGGTAGCAGTTCTCAATGAGCATACTGAGTGAGGGGGGGACGAGGTCAAAAACAGCATGGTCAGCATTAATGTACTGTACATGCTGCGAATGTGGTCAATAGCAGTTTGATCAACTGTCACCTGCAATACCATAGTCAGATTTGAAGTGTTATAAGCGTACCTCAGCTCTGTGATGTACCTTGAAATCAAGTGTGCCATAGTCCTCTGTGGACTCATGAATAAGTTGTGGGGCACTATGAGAAAGAATCTTTGCCACAAGTTAGTAGTTGTACCCATGTTAGTAGGTATGAGCTCACCTTGTTCCTGTCACAGCATTTCCAAGTGAGATTGATATGCTGCTTGTAATTATTCAGCTCCATCTGGATCCAAGGGATGAACACCCATTGAAAAACCATTCTAAATCATGTATCATATCTGTACCTTGTAGAGCGTTTGAAAAGAGGACTTATAATTGCAGAGTGTTGTCAGGGTCACACCATCCCGACTGGATACCAGTCTCAAGCAGTGCTTTAAATCCAAGAGTGAAACAGCAATGAAGCTGTGACCAAGTGATTTCCAGCATGATGTTCTTCCTCAGTTGCATCCAATGGTGTTGGACATAGCCTTGGAGTGCTGGGTCATACATTTGTTGGAGCATGGTTTGTGCATTTGCAATGCCAAAGTTTTCTGTCCCTGGATCACTCTGTGTCACCATAGGAATATCTGAGAAATGAGTGAGGACATAAATATGGTGTAAGAGACAGAGGGACACTTACAACCAAGAGATTCAGCTGTTTCAAGATAAAACAAAAGAATAAGCTGTGAATTATGGTTAGAATGCCATACTTTCATCCAGAGGATCCTCCCAAAGAATGGCTCGATGCCGGTGTGCAGGGCAAGGCCAAACCAAAGCCATTTGTCATGCTGATTGACTGTCCAAATGTCGTTAACACCTGCTGCCCAACACTGCTGGCATTTGAGACGATTAGCTCAGTGCTGCTGAATTAGATGAGGCTCGTGAGTGGTAAAATAATCTTGTATCACACACCTGTCAAAATTACCATTTACCTATCAAGACTGTTAACAAGTTGATACGAACCTGGAGATGCTGAGACCTTGTTCATGGAAGAGTAAGTTGATCATCTCACGCAGCCCTGCATTTGGGTACATCCGCCGCAGTTCCACCATCATTGGCTCGATGGAGGCCGGAGTGTGACCCTGTTGTCATGTCCAAGTGAATCTGAGGCTGGTGCACAATTGAATAAACCTGGTGAGCCTATATTAGAAGTCAGTGGTTGTCTCATCATCACAGATTGAACAGCGGTACACATCCAATCCCATACTGGTCAGTATCTATTACTTTATGAAGCTCTTCCAAAATCTGATGATCAGTCAGATGTGCACCCCACAGGTGGCGGATGTGGGGCTCAATTGGCTCCATCTGCACTATAAAGTGGTGAGTTTCTGGCTGTTAAAGCTCTGCCAACTCATAGTTTGGCTTCCATTGGTTGGGCATTGCCAACAGGACGGGAATGGTGATGGTTGGGAATGGTGACAGGAGTTGTGATGATGGTTGGGCTGCTCACTTTATCCAGTGAGAGGCAGTGGGGACTTATGGCATCCCTTGATGTTCACTTTGCTTCATTCCTCACTACATTGCATGCTCACCTTAGACTGCTGCACAATTTGCCACAAGGTTCCTGAGCAGCAACAGACCATTGATTCTTATCTCCTGAATCAAACTGAAGGTTACAGATTCCTTATCTCAAAAGCCAAAATGAGCTGTAAGCCCCACCCAAATTCTCATTCATTCGCCCAGATTCACTTTGCATTTCCATTTCACTCTTATCTCAAAAGCCAAGCAGAGTGGTGAGTCCTGCCCCATTGCATTCTTGTTTCATATTGATTGTTCTTATCTCAAAAGCCAAACAGAGCTGCAACTCCTGCTCAAATCCTGCCATCTATGTTGTGAAGTGGTGAGTCCTGCCCCATCACATTCTTGTTTCGTATTGACCACTCTTATCTCAAAAGCCAAATGGAGCTGCAAGTCCCACTCAAATCCTGCCATCCACCTGGATTCACCCACTGTTCATCCACCAAGATTCACTTTGCATCCCCATTTCATATCTTTTCACCCAAATTCTCATCGTCCACCCAGATTCACCTTACATTCCCATTTCACTCTTATCTCAAAAGCCAAACTGAGCAAGTTCTGCCCAAATCCTACTGTCCACCCAGATTCACTCATCATCCACCTGGCTACACTCTGCGATGCGCAACCAACAGGTAAAGTTCTGTCAGACCACAGTATGTTGGCTCTCATTTTCAGCAAACTTGTCTTTTGAATTACTTACATTGAGCCTAGTCTGGGATGTGCCACAAACAGGCAAGTGTTACATTCCAACTCGGGTGAGCCAGACACGTAGACCTGAATGGCTTCTTCTAGTCAGGAAGGTCCTGATGGAGGCACCAGACAATAGTAGAAGAAGATTGATGACATTGGGTAAGGTGCAAAGTACAGTAGCTACATCGCTAGGGGATATCCAGGTAAGATCAAGGTAAGGAACAAGTGTATGAGAGGATCCAGTATATAAGTATATGAATAAAGAGGAGCCCGAATGTGGGCCAAGGGCGAGGACATTGGAAGGACGTGCAAGCCATAGTGATAAGTGTGAAATAAACAAAGGTAAAGGGCCGCGTAAGTGGGGTGAAGGGAAAACTACAGCATGACATCGGTGAGACGCATGGGTAGGGCAAGGGGTGCACAAATAGCGCCAATGGTAAGGTAAATGAAAAGTGTCAAGGTAAATAAGAAGAATGTGAAAGCGTATGAGAGAGCTGGGGGAAGATCCTGGGCAGATACTAGGATGAATGACAGTGATGGGGAAGATCCCCAGATATGACTGGTGAAGGTCCAAGGTGACGGGGTAGTAGGGCATTCTTGGGTAGGCACAGGAACGGGTCTATGGCAGAGGATAGGACAGAGGAAGTAACTCGGAGTGGGGACAAGGGCAGAAGATGAAGAGTCCAAGTGATGTCTAGTCGTAAGACCAAGCAAAGGGGTCACGTTAGGGACGATAATGGCCTCCCTAAGCAAGGAGGGACAAGGACGAGAGGCAAGATGCAGGTGTGAGACAGGGGCTAAGCCGAAAAAGGATAGGGGCTACTGCAAGTCGTAACAGCAAGCAAGGTTCTATCCCCAGACTCTGGCAATATCTGCATCGTGCTGCAAATGTGCCATCATCTTGTTGTCCCTATCACACACCTGTAAGAACTTGCCTCACACCTGTACCCTGGCCCTCATCCTTGTCCCTCCTCATCTAGGTAGGCCGTCATTGTTTCTAACATGACCTCCTTGCTTGATTCTATGACCAGACTTCACTTGGACTTTTTGTCTTCTGCCATTGTTCCCACTCCAAGTTACCTCCTCCATCCTTTCCTCCACTGTACATCTGTTCCTGTGCCTACCTAGGTGCCATCCTCCACCCTGATATCCTGGATCTTCACTGGTCATATTTGGAGATCTTCCCCATCACCCTTGCTAGTCTATGAATCTCCCTGGGATCTCCCCCCGAGGTTTCCCCATACACTTTCTCTTTGCTCTTTCACATTTGACACTTCACCTACCATACCCTTAGAGCTATCTACACTCACCCTTTGCCCTACCCATGTATCTTACCAACATCATGCTGTAGTTTACCCCTTCGCCCACTTACACAGCCTTCTTCTTCACTCTTTCACACCTGACACTTTAGCTTGTGCATCCTTCTGATGTCCTCACCCTTTGCCCATGCCCTTGGCCCACATTCAGGCTCCTCTTCATTTGATATTCTTATATACAGGACGATCTGAGCTACTGGTACCCTAGCTTCAGCTTACCAGTTACCCACCTGGACTTGCACCTTGTCCATACCAAAGCTGCCCCTTGTATTCGTGTACCCTGCCTATGCAACCCTCTTGATCGCCTTCTTCTGTCATTTGGCACCCCTGTCAGGACCTCCTTGATAAGAAGTCACCAACCAGTCTACATTACCCAGGCTTGAATGTAACAGATGACATTCTCTTCAGGGATCTCAGATTCCTCCATGCTTTGCAATAGCCCTGCCTCCAAAATGGCCACATACTGTTCAGCATCCATTCTTTCTTCAATCTCACTCAAAACCCCTACTCCATTCCACCCAATGCAGCCCCAAACCATCAGTGATCCTCCTTCAAAATTAACTGTACCTTTAAACTCTCTAGAAGTTAGCCCCTCACCCTTTCTTTTCCATATATATTCCTGTCCATCTGACCCAATTCTATTGATCTTGGTCTCATCTGACCAGATAACCCTCTTCCAGTCCTCCACAGTCCAATGCTGGTACTTGAGAGCAAAGGCCAACCTCCTCTTCCTATGGGTAGCAGAGAGAAGAGGTTTTTTCTTCTTCACCACAGCCTTTAGAGAGGCCTCCTTGAGGGTATTCCTGACTGTCTGTGAGCAGACAGGGGTGCTGATGGTAGAATTGATGAAACAAGTGGCCTTAACTGCATTATTGGCCTTGCCAGTAATGATTTGTTGGACAAGAGCATGTTTATTGGTAGGAGAAAGTTTGGAAGGACATCCACCATGATGGTTTTCTCTCTCTGGCTGGATTTCCTGGAGGACCCTAGCCACAGTAGACTTCCCTATGCCAGTTTGGAATGCAATTTTTCAACAAGAAAGGTCAAGGGAAGCAAGAGAGATGATGTTATCCCTTTGAGCAGTAGAGAGGTGGTTCATGGTGGTAATGAGGGAATTTATTCATAATGGCAGGGTTTATATATACTATATCATAAATGTTTACATAAGGGTGACATAATATAATAATTACCTAAAGTATGTAATCATATCACAGCATTCCAGGGTCTGATCTACATAATATAAACTCAAAGTCAAAAAACTGTCCCAATGAGTTGTTATATTGAAATGGCTGCCATTCCATCACTCTTCAATGGAATTCCTTGAATCCTGAATCAATAGAGGGTCAAGAGTGGATACTTCATTTCATCCACTCATGGTTTAGGGTGAGGATTAGGGGTTATTGAGGACCATTGCATTTAATGAAAAACATGCAAACATTGGGACAGTTTTTTGAGCCACTATATGTTCTACTCAAGCATTGCAATCGGGGCAGGATGAGCCCTATTGGATTGCACCATATAGTGGAGACCACATCCACTTAGGGGATTCTACATCCCTTTGGAGGGATAATTCCCCCATTTCAACCTCAATATCTGATCCAGTCCTATCAGACCCATGTTGTGTCTCAATTCTGGGGCAGCTTTCAACCTCTTCTTCTTGGCAGACCCAGATGGTCCCTAACCAAGTCTGTAGTTTGACTTCATGTCAGTCAATATGGAAGCCTGCATGGTCCTCTCTTTGGTCTTGTATATCTTTAATGAGAGCTTTTATACTCTCTTCCAATTTGTCATTGTGATGACCAGCTCTTTTTGCCATGGAATGTACTGCTATTGTTTTTACTAGGAGATTCAATCTCTCACATTCCATGACTCTCAGTTGGTGTGCCATCATATGGCATGCTGAGTGCAATTGCTCATCTGATGAGCCAGTTGACTCTTGTGTGTTTGTGATCCAACTTCAACACTACACTGGAATTCTCATTTCATGAATGCAATTGCTGCATTGAGGGATGGATCCATCCAAGCTAAATTGATATGTTGTACACAGCAGGCACATTCTGTGCACTCCTTCTTGTGCAATGCTCTGTATTTGTTTGACCATTCCCATTCTCCTTGAGTGGGTTGTGAGGATTGTAAATCCTCAAGTCTTGGGAGATCAATATCAATCTCCTCATGCATCATTGCACAATGAACAATATGTTTGTCCTTGGAGGATTCTTCATCCTCATACATGGTGCCTAAGTACACAACTGATTTGTCATCCTCATTGACTTTGTATTCATCCTCAACATAGATGAGTAATTCCTCATCATCAGCATGGTCATTTTCTCCTGCTTCATCTATAGGGGAATTGTCCCCCACTGACCCTTCTGTTTCAGGCACAATTTGTTCATCTTCATTGTGAGTCAATGAAGATTCATTCTGTTTGTCTTGTACCTCAACCACAGAAAGGCATTGTTTTGCCATCAGGTGGTTTCCACCAGTCTTATCTGGGCAGTTATCTGCCATATGTCCTTCCTTCTGACACCTAAAACAGTGTATGCCATATAAGAACTTCTGGGGTTGTCTCCCTTTATCAGGGGTCTGGCCCTGCTGTTTTTTCTTTTGGAGTTCATTTCCACCCCTCCAGTCTTTCTTCTGGTTAAAGCTTTGTAACTTCTGTTTCCGGCAATAAAGGATATTGCTCTTCTTGAAATACTTGGGCTTTTCCTCTTGTGTCATTGTGGGCTTGTTATGGCCCTTTTTATTATATGAGTTATCCTTCATCTTGGGAGATTTTCCTCCAGGGTTATAATCTGACCTCATTAAGAGGCTTATTGCCTTCTATGCGGTTTCCATCTACTGTACTTCCTCAAGAACCTCTTCTATCATTGAGTGTTTAGCAGATATTCTGTGCATTTCAAAAATTGTTTTCATGATCAAGTGGGGTAACCCATGTATATATTTTCATTTGAATGAATAATTGTTAGGTGGTTGAACCATCTGATATGCTCAATGATGCAAGTTGTTATAATATGCAAAAGCTCCCTTTTCCAGGTCAAACCTTGTTTGATCATATTGATCAGTGGCATTCTGAGCAGATGCCTCATGAACAAATCATTTGAATAATTCACATATGAGGTCTTCAAATGACCAGTAATCAATCCTTCATTCTGGAGATTTAATCTCCTGGTTATATCATTCGGAGGCTATTGAAATGACCCAAAGCAAGGCTTAGGCAAATCAACTAAAACCAACTGGAAAGGTGGAGGAGAACTGAGAGGATCTCTTTGGTGGTAAACTCCCAAGAGAACTAGACTGGGAATACCAGCCATAGCCCTCTGAGTTTATATATTCATACTACTATGTGTATATGTTGTAGTCAAATCTATGATATAGGACATAGGGTGAACTGTTACGGTTCAACCTAGGGGAGGGCGACTGTAGACCTGAAAGGTAGAAGCTTTGGTTAGGGGGTGAAGACAGGGGTGTAGACGAGGAAGGTCGAAGAGTAGGGCGCAGATAGGGACAAGGATCAAAGGTCTGAAGTCCCAGTTGATTCAGGTCTAAAGCCTTGTTGTTGAGTATGGGGGATGCAAGGAACTAAGCCGGTCCAGTGACAGGCGAAGTTGGATCGCACAAAGGTGAGCTTTCAAGTGGTAGATTCGGGAAGCTAAGCTAGGATACAAGAGCGCTAGCTAGCTGTTTAAGTAGTGTATCCTACTGTGCACAAACTGAGTCAGGAATGGTAAGTACAGGGCGAAGGGGAGAGGGTGCACGTGGTGTCCGAGCAGGGGTACTACAGCAGGGGCACGAAATGGGATGGAGTGGAGGCAATAGCCGGAGATGAAGAGTGGAGATGAAAAGAGGCGCTGCCTGGGGCAGAGGGGAAGGGTTCGAAGAAGAACCTGGGCTAGGCTGTGTAGCTTTAAGGTTTAAGTGAAAGGGGTCATGACTGACTGTGACTAAAGGGAGTGCAAGACGTAAGAAGCATAGGCAGGACCATGGTGAACAAAGGAAAAAGAGTAGGAAAAGCGGTAGACATAGGAGTGTTATGTTCCGACCGGGTAGCTGGCAACGTAGACCTGGTGGGATCTTCTAGTCGAGGAAGTCCTGACGGTGGCACCAGACAGCAGTAGAAGATCATCAAGGGGATGGACATTGACAAAGTGCGAAGTACAGGTGCTACAACGCTTAAGGGAAGTCCATGGGTACAAGGTACAAGGGAGGTACCAGGTAAGACGAAGATAGGGAATAAGTGTACTAGATGTCCGGTATATAAGTATACGAATCAAGAGGAGCCCAAATGTGGGCCAAGGGTGTGGGCAAAGGGCAGGGACGTCAAAAGGATGCGCAAGCTAAAGTGCCAGGTGTGAAGTAAGCGAGGATGGGGGCCGCATAAGCGGGACGAAGGGGAAACTACAGCACGACGTCGGTAGGACACATGACTAGGGCAAAGGGGTGTGCCGATGGCACCAACGGTAAGGTAAATGAAGAACGTCATGGTGAATAAGAACAAGGAGAAAGTGTACGAGGGCGCCCGGGGGAGATCCTGGGCAGATACAAGGACTAATGATGGTGATGGGGAAGATCCCCAGATGTGACCGGTGAAGGTCCAAGGTGACGGGGGAGTAGGGTGTTCCTGGATAGGCATGGGAATGGGTCTATGGCGGAGAGTGGGACAGAGGAGGTAACTCGGGGTGGGGACGGGGACGGATGACAATGAGTCCGAGTGGTGTCTAGTCGTTAGACCAAGCAAGGGGGTCACGTTAAGGGCAGTGACGGCCTCCCCAGGCGAGGAGGGACGAGGACGAGGGGCAAGGTGCAGGTGTACAGGCAGTTCTCACAAGTGTGAGACAGGGGCTAGACTGAAAAAGGATAGGGGCCAGGTTGAGTTGTAACAAGGAGTGAATCATAACATGAACAGTAATTAAATACGTGAGGCATATGTGTGTAGAATGGAAGCGATGGAGATCAAAGGCATGAGGTACACACACGGTGTGGCAGAATGGAAGAGAAGCATAAGATGGAGATGAATGTGAGAAAGAATATAACCAAATATAGATAAAGTGTCCATCTGAGATCTGGACTAGCACATGACCTTGTCATGTGATTCCTAAGGGATATCTCAGAGTTGCATGGAGTCTGTTGTCTCCTAGAGAAAGGTCAGAAAAGAAATAAGTTAGACATGGTGTTGCACATGAGCTAGTCACATGACTTGAAACTAGTCAAAGAAAAGGATAAGTATGAATCATGAGTACACTCTGTTATGCAACCGTAATAGCTATCTCCTTCAAAAATAATCTGGCATAGAGGACTCAATTCTCATCCCAGTCTGGTCTGATTATCTTAAACATATGGAAGTACTGTACTTCAGTAACTGGCTAACCCAGTCATCGAACTTCTCAAGGTCATCTTGACCTCCATATTTACTAGGTTTTGGCAGGTTCATTGCCTTTATCTTGGGCCCCAATGGGCCTGTCAGTTGACTGACCTACTCTTTTATGTGGCACATATATCTGTGCTACATATGATCTCAGTACCTAGTATTTCCTGGGGTATATCCCCTTAGATAATTCCTTCATGGGGGATTACCCCCTTGGTCCTCACCCTGATCTTCATTGGGATCTTTGTCAGGATCATCATCATCAAGATCCCCTCCTGGAGGATCTCCTCTCAGAGGTCCTCCACCAAAAGGGCCTCTTCTGAAAGGGCTCCTACTGGGGGGTTTATTTCCTCTTGGTCTTCTCCCTAAAGGTGGACCTCTCCTGTCTCCTTGGCGATGGGGTCTGTGCACTGCATCTTTGTCACTGCTCTCATCATCAGGGAGCCCTCTATTATCCTGATATACCATGACAGAGACTCTTGACTCATACATGTGGCAAATGATGTCCAAGTTTCATCCAGACAGATAGTCTGGGCAATTGGACATATCTGGGGCTAGTCTCCTCTGGCGATGTCTCTCGCTTTTATCCATAACCTTCAAGGGGCCTTCTCCCTCCAGTTCTTGTTTTATCATTGTGTCAATGCTTGGACTCCTAGCTTGACTGGTTGATCCATTATCAGTCTCCCTTGCAAGGGCAGCCATTAGATGTTCGACCTTAAGGGCCTGGTGATGGCCAGGTTCTACCCCATGATTGTGGAAATCAGAGGGCCCTTGCCCATATTTGATCCACTGATTTTGTAGATCTTTGAGGAACTCATTTACCATCACTAATGCGACTCAAGGATCCATATGAACTTGTGAATCTCTCCATGTAGAAGCTGCTGCTTCCATATAAATTTGCACTAAGGGACTTTTGTTCCTTGCAAATGGGTTGTGTTTAATCATGAGTCTGTTAGACTAAATATCAGAGTGCTGTGGGGTTAGAGGACTCATTATGGTCCTGGATTCAGTATCCGTCATACTTTGTATGACTTCTTTGATAGCACTCGTTGAAGGTGGGTTCAGGGGATCTCCCAAGCCCTGTTCTACTTCTCTGATTTCACTACTTGGAGTGGTAGCTCCTTTCCTAGCTTTTTTTATCTGCTTTTTTCCATCAGGGGGGTCCCTTGGGGACTGTTATCCGATGTCCTTTGGAGGTGGGGTTCCCTTGTCTCCAGGTGGTTTTCCCACTGTTACCCATGCTTGACTATGGGTTACTGTGTGGCTCATTATCGTGAATCAAAGTTTATGGACTTCAAAAAATTGTAAGGTAGTGAATCTACCTGATGACTCAAAATCACATGAGCGAAGTGAACTGTTATGGGATTCACAAGATGATATGTAGAGTATCATAAAGGTAGAATGGGGCTGTTGTCAAAATGGCTCTTTATTTTAAGTATGCTACAATGGTACATGTGATATATCAATCACATGTACCAGATTAGTACATTAGACTACTTATGGGCCTATTGACCCCTAACATTGGGCCTTGTAGGAGCCTCCACAATAGTGGCACTATGCTGTTAAGGGCTGGAAATGTTGTTTTGATCAGTGAGGGGCAGGGGGGCATGGTTGTAGTGGAAGTCTGAATCTAAAGAGAAAAACAAAGCAGTTTGAAACCGACACATGTATTATATTACCCATACCAGGCACAATCATTATGACATAACATGTATTAGTAATGCATGCTGCGGGATTATATCTTATTGCCCCCAGATTATAATCCAATTTCAAGTGCCATTATCATGATTAGTTACTCCATTCATGTGACATAATAACATAGCTACATTAGAATGATACATTATCTTTTTCCAACATCTCCTGCGATCTCATTACCGACCTGCCCCTCTCCAGGGGCTTTGATTCTCTCCTGGTCATGGTCAACCATGGGCTTACTAAGGGGGTGATTCTTTGCCCTACCAACAAGTCCATGACAGTGGAGGGCATAGCCATTCTCTTTTTCATCTCTGTCTACAAACACTTCAGCCTTTTTGGCAAGGTCATCTCTGATCAGGGACCTCAATTCACTTTGGCATTTGCCAGGGAACTTGGAAAACTCCTTAACTACAACCTTGCCCTCTCCACCACCTACCACCCCCAAACTGATGGGGAAACCAGATGTGTCAACCAGGAGGTCAAGACCTACCTCTTGATCTTTTATGGAGCCCACCCCACAACCTGGGCTGACTCGATCCCCAATGCCAAATTTGCTCACAACCACTGCCCCCATTCTGTCACAGGCCAATTCCCATTCTACCTCATAATAGGCTATGAACCCCATGCCCTACCCTCAGTCATCTCTAAGATGTCCCTCCCCACAGTCACCTCCCACATCAAAAACTTGACAGCTGCCTGAGATGAGGCCCTAGCAGCCCATGAACTTGCATACCAAGTAATGACATCATGCAACCAAGGGGGGTTTGGACCTTTTAAAACTGGAGATAAGATTTGGCTCAAAGCCCACAATTTGAAATGGTTCATTGTCAAACCCAAATTGCACCAAAATAGGAAGGGCCCTTCATCATCACTAAGGTCCTCTTCCCTATCATCTACCAACTCTGAATCCCCTTGACCTGGAAGATACACCCCATCTTCCATGTCTCCCTATTGACCCCATACAAGGAGAACTCTGTACACAGCCCCAACTTCCTTGCCCTGCCACCAGACCTTCTAGACGGTGAAGAGAAATATGAAATCAAGAAGATTATCAAACACCAAGGCTCCACCTGCTCCTGCTCATATTTGATACATTGGAAAGGGTATACTGCAGAGGAAGACTCCTGGGTTCCTGAGTGTGACCTCAAACATTCAAAGGCCACCCTCCTTGACTATAAGAAATAACACCCAAGGCACTTTCCCTTCCATCCCCACTCTTGCACATAAATCCACCACCCACCAACAACAACTATGTCCTGCTCTGACATCCCCACTGATGATTACTACCCTGCCACCATCATGGTCACTGTCACCCCCTCCTCCATTTCCTTAGTCTCTTCGCCACCAATCTCTTTGCCTGCTCCTTCTTCTACTCTTTATGATCCTATATCCTTTGTCAAGGACATCTCCCTGCCTACATTATACATTGCTTCTCCTGGCTGGGGCTCTCCTTCTCCTCCCCCTAGTGGCCCTGCTCTTGCTACTCTTGCAGGCCCTGCTACTTCCATGACCAGCATCACATCAGTAGACCTCCCTGTCTTTGCCCACTGCCTTCGTGATGACCTCCCTGATGGGAAAGCCTTGCAACAGCTACATACCCTCCTTTGTGACTCTCACCTCATCATCACAGTCTCCTCCCACCTCAATCTCTGCTCCCCCCTCTGGCCCCTTTATAAAGCATACCTCCAGTATTTCTGTCTCCATATCCTCACCTCTTGACCCAACTCTTCCACCAGTGCCCATGTTGCTATCCTCAAGCTGCACATCAATCAGATCACTGAAGAGCTTGAGAGTAACCTTGTCATGGCCATGTATCAGCTCAGCATGCTCAAGTTCTTGAAAGAGATATGTTACCTAACCAAGCTCGCTACTTACTCTATTCTCTCCTCTTCAACCCCCTCTGCATCCTTATCCCTGCTGAACAACAACAAAATCCGCCTGATTGAACAAGTAGAGGCCCACTGGACTGGGCATGAAGGATGTGCCCCCCTCCTACCATCCCATCTGCAGTATGCTGAGACTTGCTATCAATGCCACTGCCTGGGTCACATTAGATCTGACTGCCAGTACTATCAATGCCCAAACTGCCTTCATTGGGCCCCAGGCCACTTCAGTTCCCACTGCCAACTTCATCGACATGTCAACCCCCCTCCATCATCTTTGACTACATCTTCATCCTTGCATCATACCACTTTGTCCTCATCCTCCACTTCCAACCCACCTCACCCAGTACCACCACCCCATCACTCCTCCTCATATCCTCCTCATTGGCCCACCCCTGTGCCCACTCGCTGTTTCCTACCCCCACCCCCACACCCCTGCATTCCTGAATATGATAACAATAACAATGTCTATAATGACATCACCTGGGATAACATCACCAGCTCCCCATATGGCGGGTCAGCAGACCTCTATTAGGGTTCATGCACCAGTGGCTCACAAGGTAAACAGGGGGTAATGTTACAATCCACTCACACTCCTACTCTTTTTCCTCTACTTCGCTATGCCCATCTCTCATTTCTCTATGTCATCCCTACCTATGCCTTTTCCCTTCGTAACTCAATCTACTTCCATGATCCATCTTTGGTACCTTTCATTTCATTTAAACACTAAACCTACACAGCCTAGCCCAGATTCTATTCCAAACCCTTTCCCTCCACCCCAGGCAGTGCCCCTTTCATCTCCATACTTTGTTGGATGTGTTGATTGCGCACCCTGCGAGTATATTACTGTATTTAGTATTGCAGCCACAATGTGGCGCATTGTTTACTGTTATTTAGTCCGTAGTTGTACTCCTGGAGCGCCACAGTGTTCGCTT
>JBBPSX010000300.1:0-14561 GCA_038093815.1 Neoboletus cf. brunneissimus | reverse complement strand
TCGAGGTCGAGGTCAGGAGCAGCCTGAGAAGCTAATGTTGATAGTGGTCACTTGACGCTATCTTATCAGCGATAATTGCTTCCTTGACGACATCGACGACGATGAGCTCGTTCGACTTTTCGCAATGGCCACCGAAACTCACCGACAGCCAGCTCGCGGCCCTCACACACCACGCGACCACCTACGCCCTCGCACACGGCCTCGCCTATCTCCCACCCGCTCCTTCCCAACCACCTTCGCCTTCCTCGGTCGTCCACGCCCCGATATCGCTCATACCCGCCCCCATCCCGCGCGATCTCTTCCAGAAAGCACAGAGGCTGCAGTCAGTTTACAACACCCTCTATGCGCGCGTCGCTGTCGACGACGGCTTCCTGGACCAGGTGATGGGTGCAGAGGTAGGTGTCGGGCAGGCAGACGAGTTCGTGAAAAGGCTATGGCAGGGATGGAAAGAGGTCAGGGAAGAAGGGATCGTTCAGGTGAACGCTTCGTTGCGTCGTGTGACGGCGCGTCGCTCAAAGACGCCATCCAGCCCTTGCATCTCGGTCTCTTTCGCTCCGATTATCTCCTCCATACTGGCACGAGTCATGCGCTCGGTCTCAAGCAAGTAGAATTCAACACGATATCGTCCTCGTTTGGTACACTCTCCGATAGGGTCAGTGCAATGCACAGGTGTGGGCCATCACGACGTTCGCCAGCGTTGATGTGGAAACGTGTTTCAGATACCTCTACGCATTGACGGATTACTACCATATATCACCTTGTTTCAAGCCGGAGAACTTTCCCGCAAATGATACCACCTCGGAACTCGCTCAAGGCCTCGCAGAAGCGCACAATACATACGGTGTGCAGAGGTACCCGATTCCTTGTTTTGTCTACTCCCACTCACTTCTCTCCAGTGCATACATCTTGTTCGTCGTACAGCCAAACGAGCGCAACGTGTTTGATCAACGTTGGCTCGAATATGAATTGTTAGAAAAGTACGTCCCTACCCACCACACGCTCTCGATACCCTCCTCACGCTCTACCACCAGACATTCCATCCGTGTCGTCCGCCAAACCCTCCTCGAAGTCTCTACCTCTGCATCTGTCCCTGGTCCCTCCCGTACTCTCCTCCTCACTCCCTCCACCCATCCTAATTCCGGCTCTATCGAGATATCGACAGTCTACTTCCGCGCAGGGTATGTCCCGACCGACTTTCCCACCGGAGCACACTGGACGGCACGTCTCACCCTCGAACGGAGTCGCGCGATCAAATGTCCGAGTATACCCCTCCAACTGGCAGGCGGGAAAAAGGTACAAGAGGTACTGAGTCAACCTGGCGTCGTCGAGCGATTCTTTCCCACCTCAGAGTCAGGTGCTGCCTCCGCAGTGGCAGAGCTTCGGGAGACGTGGATGCCCATGTGGGCACTCGACACAGAGAACCCACCCGCGCTTTCCGATCCATTTCCGGGCGTGGAGAGAGACTTGGGGGAACCCCTCGGGACCACGTTCGCGCGTCGACACGCTGACAAACTTGTACTCAAACCCCAACGCGAAGGTGGCGGGAATAACGTCTACAAGGGTGATATTCCTCCGTTTTTGGAGGGACTTTCTGAGGAGGAACGAAAGGCATGGATTGCGATGGCGTTGATCGTACCCCCAGCTGGGGTAGGGTCTTATCTCGTGCGTGTCAGCGGGACTGAGGAGCGTTCAAGGTGGGTCCATGCTGAGACGATATCCGAGTGGGGCATATTTGGTTGGGCATTGTTTGGAAAGGACGAGGGGAATGGCATCGTGCGCAAGGAACGGGGTGATGTGGGGTGGTTGATGCGGACGAAAGGGGTGGAGAGTAATGAGGGGGGCGTTGCGGCTGGGTTTTCGGTGTTGGATTCGGTGGTGCTCGTCGATGGGTGATCGAATAGACGATGGTAGGAAATTGTTTGACTGTCATTTCTGCAAGACCTTGCCCAAATATCATGATAGAGAGATATTTCCATGAACAACGCGACGCACAGGAGAAATCAGACGTCGGCGAGCTCGTCCCAGTTCACCCTCAGCGGACTCGGTTGTAGCGTCATTATTGTGAATCATCAGAAATGTATCGAGAAACAGCTCGTCTTGTTCCGTATCACCGTCCATCGGCAGCCCATGTCATGCTTGATATTCCAAACAAGGTAGGACTGCATACTTGACGCTCAGAATTCCTGGAAAGAGACCACCTCCCGACTCGTCTGGTCACTGTTTCTCGAGTAGCACGGCATCGGTCGCTAAATCATCTATGCGTAGATTTTCAATACGCTCGTCATTCGTACATATGGTGTCCCTCCTCGCTTCACGGCATGGTTCCCAACCTCTTCCCGACTTCGAACCATTTGCCATCTGTGTTGTGACTCCATACTCCGACGCTGTAGAATGTCTACGGACGACGATCGATTCGTTCGCCACCATGGATTATTCCGACGGCTACAAATTCAAGGAAAGGCACATTCCTCAATGCGCCTTACTTTCCTAGATCCGAGTCTATTCTGGAAGAGGAACCGTCGGGGCGCTCGAAAGACAGAATCCTCCTGGGACGCAGACAGCCTCTTGAACTGCGGCGTGTGCGCATCCAGATAGCTCGTGTTCGAGTCAGCGCCAGAGACGACAGAAACGGTCGGTGTAAGTTTGTTGCCATGGCCACCTAAGCACAGAGGTGCTCATAGCGGATGGGCCTCGGAATGAAGGAAAGGGGGAATTCGCACGGCTGCGAGTTCGCGCATCCCTGAATGATGATAAAGAATCAGATGCGCGTTTTCACCTCTTGTCCGTCGGCGGGGCGGGGCGAGGAGTGCATCTGAGAGCCGGTGGGACCAAGTTGCTGGGAGAGTCTGCACGGACGTAGCCAAAGGACCTGAGATTGAGCGACTATACATATATCGTCGACAGAGCGTCCGGTCGAGGATACAGACGACAAGATTGAAGATGGTGAGGTGGCTTGGATTTAGTATGTCCTCTGGTTCAAGAGAACAAGCTTGGGGACATTTTGTCTGCTTGGCCAGCAGGGGGGAAATGGGGTTCGCGACGGGCATTGGAGTCTACTTGAGGTATCAGGACGAACGTGACTGGACGACTCATTAGGAACTGAATGAACAAATTGGAGTGATCCATTGTAGACAGCAAACGACTAGCAGGGAGGAAGGCCGTGAGGAAAATCGGATGTAATACTTGATACATGCAGAGATAGTTATAGGTGGTTGGGTTATGGGAGAATCGGGGAGCGTCTGGAAGAGAAGCTTGAAGAAACTGTTTGAACACCCAGGACAGCGACAAATGCGAGGCGAAGCAGGAGACAAACACGACGCAAATCGAGCCGATGAAGCAGCTTGAGCCCTGCAGTAGACGAACATTGCAGTAATAACCTCTTCCATGCGGTGACTGAGACAGTCTGCCTGTGGTGAAGCAGGGAAGTTGTCGTTGAGCATCCAAGGACATTGCTGACGTCAACGGGACTGTGTATAAGGGAGTCATATGGGAAGCACGAGAACGCCCGGGCTACCTATACTACATCATGTGAGTGTGATGTGGCTTGAGTGAGTGCGCAGACGTACATTCCTCTTCCATTTATGGAGAACATTCGTCTGGAGTTTGAGTGAACCTTTTTTCGGGAACGAGCCATGTTTCGTGCGGGGTGTGTCGCGAGTCGGGTCCCATGTGGAATGTACAATTACTGTGAACTGCCAGAGCACCACAGTACTTGGGACACGGCAGGCAACCACAGACTGTGTTCGGAAATAACGGGAGGTTCCCCCAATGTTGACTGTTGCTTACCTAGTCGTCGCAACGAGGTCACTTGGCTGTATCCAAGCAAGAATAAGCGCCAAATGCTGGAATGAGGAATGGTATTTATGGAGCAACTGCGCGCACCGCGAGGAAACCGAAACACCATTTCCTCAGCAGTTCGACGCAGATGATTGTGTACCGTTGGTGATGTCGTCGACGAGTACCAGTGCGTTGCAAGTCCGAAGAGTGGTTGGGCATTTGAGCGGGAGAACACTAGGATTCGACGGTGGCGACTCGCAGATGGTCGAGAGGACAGAAAGCAACTGACAATGGAAGCGTATGCCATTTCTGTGTCGGTGCGGAACGAGGGGGGGAGCAAGTGTGTGGGACGAAAAAACACATGCAAAAGTCGTCGACGTGCAGGGCACAAATCCAGTGGTTGCAGTCGACGTGTCCGCTCATTCAACCAGGTTTGCGACCGGGACCAGAGCAGGCACATTAGAAGTGGAGAAAGACTTGCTAGCCCGCTCAAACACGACAATTGGGTCACCGGAGTCAAATTATCGCCAAATGGCGAGCGGATCGCCACCGCATACCTTCGTGGCTCAATCCACATTTTCGACAGCCGCAGTGGTAACGAGCTGGTCACTATCGAGGCCACCATACCCAGTTGGGGCTTGACTACTCCACTTGCATGGTCGAGCAACGGCCAGCAAATTTTTTCCACCTCCCGCGACAACAAGACCAAGTCTTTCGACGTCTTCACCGGGCCCCAGCTTGCGGAATCATCCATTCTCCATGACGACGACAACAACGTTCCCTCTATTGCCTTAGCTGCCAATGGCAAATTCATCGCTACTTGGATTGGCCCTGTCATCGAGGACAGTGAATAGTTATGGTCCATTGCTATCTCTCCAGACAGCAGTCGTATTGCGACTGGACGATATGATGGGAAAATTGTCATTCGCGACCTCGGCGAGTTCCTTCCTGAGTTGTATGGTCCTTTCAATGTAAGTTCCAGAATGTCAGATAACTTACATTTCGTCTCCTGTGTTGACATACTACATAGGTATCTACTCGTGACCCAGTACCACCAAACGACCAACCTCCGACCTCGAATGGTCATGACAACAGATCACCCAACTCGAATTCGGTATGAGACCAAGTTTGTCATACTGTCACCTATGCTGACACGAATGCAACAGGAAGATCCTGGGCAATCTAGCCCACTCGAGTCCAAAGGACACAACCCGGATGGCGATGATCCCCTCGAGGTATCAGTTTCTTCATTTCTCCGTTGGAGCATGTTCTCAGGATGGCATAGGTCGAGGTGCCACCGAGCATGCCTGCTCCTCAGTTTGACTTTGATGAGGTAGGAGATCACTATGTACATTCTTATCTTGCTTCCGTGCTGACCTTGCTGGGGCCACTGTCATCAGCCTCTGACGATTCCCAGGAGGGTGAGTTATTGCCTCCCCATACATATTCCAGTTGTCAGCTGCCCCAACAGTGACCTCCCCTCTAGAGGCGCGTGCACGGAAAAATCTCGACGCTGTCCAGTCATTGCAGGGCCACTCAATATTTAGAAAGTGGCTACAAAGGAAGAGCAACAAGGACCCTGCTGATCATCGCTCTCCTTCCCACTCACAACCGAGAATAGATAATGCAAATGAGGGACCTTTGCGGATGGCTGCAGGTCAACGTAAGCGAGTGAGTACCCCTCTTTGATAGACGATCAGATGTGATATGTCTAATATATCACGCTAGCGAACGGTCGCGAAATATGCTAGAAACGGAAAGGTTTGTTGTGCCTTGGGTTTATATGCAGCAACTCATTTCAGACACTGCAGCGCAAATCGGTCCCCAAGGCAACTCTTTCCAACAACCCCAACGAAGCGTCCCATAGTGGACGAGATCCTGCGGACACACAGGAAGCTGGCCTCGTGCGTCTCTTTTTTCTGGTGGTAGCGAACCCCGTCACAACAACTCACGTCCTATTAGACGCAATGGGACAATAATCCATCTCAGCTCCCGACCACGGGGGTCCATATAATGGTGCGCATGATTTATTTTAGCTTAGATTATTAGACTCACAGTGGATCAGCATCAGCAAGGATCAGGCGATGCTACAATCTCGATCCGGATACCTACCATCTCGATTCAGATACCTACCATTTCGATCAGGTTACCCGCATGGATGTTGTGTATTCACTCAGGTGCACATGACGGGACGGATTGATCCAGGTGAGGAGGCTTGGATTTTGTGCGTCCTCTGGCCGAAGAGAATAAGCCTGCAGGCTTTTTGTCTGTTTGACCGACAAGGGGTGAATGGGATTCGTACCAGAGGAAGATAGCCTACCTGAGGTGTCAGGGTGAACATGAGTAGATGAGTCACAAGAATTGAATGTCCGGATTAGAATGATCTGCTGTAGACAGCAAACGACTTGCAGTGAGGGGGAAAGACCATGAACACAATCGGACGCCATACCTGATACGTACGAAGGAGTTAGCGAATGTGTCAGGTTATGAAAGTGTCTGAAAGAGAAGCTAGAAGGGACCGTTTGTACACCTAGGATAACAGCAGATGCTAGGTGAAGTAGGAGACAAACACGACGGGAATCAAGTGTATTAAGCGGTTTGAGCTCTGCAGCGGACAAGCATCGCAGTGATAACCCTTTTCTGTGGGGTGACTGAGACAGTCCGCTCGTGGTGAACCAGGGAAGTTGTCGTTGAGCATCCAGGGACATCACTGACATTAACGAGGTTGTGTACAAGTGCGAATATGATGTGGATTGAGTGAGTGCACAGATGTACATTCGTCTCCCATTTATGGAGAATATTCAGCTGGAATTTGATTGAGCCTTTCGAGAACCAGTCGTGTTTGGTGCGCGATATGTCACGAGTCCCGCAGCCGAGACGCGACGGGCAATTGCAGGCCACGTTGGCTTCGCCCATGTTGACTACTTACCTAGTCATCACAATGAGATGACTTGGCTGGGATCCGAGTCAGAATAGGTGCCGAATACAATGAGGCAGCAGCTGTGTGAACAAACCAGAATAAGGAAATGTGGTTATGGAGCAACTGGGCGTACCATAAGGGAACCGAAACGCCTCTTTCCTCGACATATCGACACAGACGATTGTGTACCATTGGTAATGTCGTCGACGAATATCGGTGCGTGACAGAGGAGTGATTGAGCAGTGCTGACCATTCAGCAAGACCAAACAATAGTACTTGACATCGGTGATCCTCGGCCTGTATGGGGAGTCACTTTCCACCCCGACGGAATGCATGTTTTGGGTGGGAGTGACAATGGAATTCGATGGTGGCAACTTGCCGACAGTAAAGAGGTCAGAAAGCAACTGGGAGTGAGGGTGTTGGCCATTTCTGTGTCGAGGGATCAGAAGTGGATAGTGCGTGGGACCAACAAGGGGGCAAGTGTGTGGGATGGGGAGATGCATGGAAAGGTCGTTGACGTGGAGGGCGCAAATCCCGTGCTTGCAGTGGACGTGTCCGCTGATTCGACCAGGTTTGCAACCGGGAATGGAGCAGCGGAAGCGAACATTTGGGACATCGCAAGTGGAGAAAGACTCGTTGGCCCGATCAAACACGACAATTGGGTCACTGGAGTCAAATTCTCCCCAAACGGTGAGCGGATCGCCACCGTATGCCTTGACTCGATATGCATCTTCGAAAGTCACGACGGTCATGAGCTCATCAATATCAAAGCAGCCATACCCAGCTGGACCCTGGTCACTCCCCTTGCCTGGTCAGGCGACGGCCAGCAAATTTATTCCACATCCTGCGACAACAAAATCAGGTCTTTTGACATCTCCACCGGGTCTCAGCTTGCAGAGTCATCCGCCCTCGATGACTACGACAATAATGTCAACTCTATTGCCCTAGCCGCCAATGGCAAATTCATTGCTGCTTTTGCACGGCGTTCAATCTTGTTCCTGGACACAGTGACACTAGCTCAGATTGACCCTGTCATCGAGGACAGTGGAGGGTTACGGTCCATTGCCATCTCGCCAGATAGTAGCCGTATTGCGACTGGACGATATGATGGGAAAATTGTCATCCGTGATCTCGGCAAGTTCCTCCCTGAGCTGTGTGATCCCTCCCACGTGAGTCCCAGCATGTCAGATAAGCCCCATTGTGTCTCCCATGTTGACATACTATATAGGCATCTACTCGTGAGCCAGTACAACAAGACGAGCAGCCTCCGACCTCGGGTGGTCATGACAAATCACCCGACTCGACTTCGGTACGAGACTAAGTTTGTCGTGCCGCACCAAGTGAGGTATGCTGACACGAACGCGATAGGAAGATCCTCAGGAGTCGAGCCCACTCGGGTCCAAAGGACACAGCAAAGATGGTGATGATCCCCTCGAGGTATCAGTTTATTCGTTTTCCCGTTCAAAAACAAGTTCTCACGATGACATAGGTTGAAGTGCCGTCAAGCACACCCGGTCCTCAGTTCGATTTTGACGAGGTGGGGGATCACCACATTCCTATCTTGCTTCCGTGTTGACCCTGCAGGAGCCACCGTCCCCGGCCCCCTCTGAGCATTCCAAGGAGGGTGAATTACCGCCTTCCCATGGCATATCACGGTTGTCAGATGCCCCACCAGTGACCTCCCGTCCAGAGGTACATGCAGGGAAAAATGTTGATACTATCCAGTCACCGCAGGGCCATTCAATATTCAAAAAATGGCTACAAAGGAAGAGTAATAAGGACCCCACTTCTCATAAGCCTGATCAACTTACCAGAAGCTCGCAACACCCTGTTGGTCATTGTTCTTCTTCCCACTCACCACCGAGAGTAGATAACACAAGCGAGGGACCTTCGAAGATGGCTGCTGGTCAGCGCAAGCGAGTGGGTACTCTTCCTTGATAGACAATTGGATGCGGTATATCTAACATATCATGTTAGCGAACGGTCGCGAGACCGATTGGAAATGAAAACGTTCGTTGTGGCTTGGGTTTGTATGCAGCGATTCATTTCAGACATTACAGCGTAAATCGGCCCCCAAGGCAACTGTTCCCAACCGTCCCAACGAAGCGTCTCGTAGTGGACGAGGTCCTGTAGGTGCACAGGAACCTGGCCCAGTGCGTCTTTTTTTTCTGGTGATACTTGGCCTTGTCATGACAGCTCACGTCGTATTAGGCCCCACAGGAGAATAATCCATCTCAACCATCCCCCACGGGGGTCCATATAATGGTGCGCGTGATTTATTTTAGCTTAGATTATTAGACTCACGGTATATCAGCATCAACAAGGATCAGGCAATGCTACGATCTCGATCCGGATACCTACGATCTTGATCAGTTTACCCGCGTGGATGTTGTGTGTTCGCTCAGGTACACATAACGAGACGGATTGATCCAGGCGATTCGCGTAGATTCCATGTTGAATCGGGAGTAGGTGGACATAGGAGTGTTTGAGTTCGTGGCATAATCATCAATCCTAATAAGCCCATCCATGATTGAGCTCGCCAGGATATTCACTCATCGGTCATTGATGATGCCTCCTACCGCACGTTTCTTCTCCAAGATGCGATCCATCCTATTTCCTTCGGTCCTACTATGTCTTCTAGACTTTATTTTCCCTTTGAACGACCTGTATCCGTTTGAGATTGCATTCAGAGGCTCCATATTCCGATACAGCTTCTTGCGCAAGGACGAGCACACCGCTTATAGCGGTCCGGTGGGCATGTCCATCAGTGCCCTCAAGCGGTGATGCGTCGCTAAATCGATCACTTCACGTGAGTGTATTGCATATACCTTCAATCTTGTGCCACACTTATCACATACCATGAGACGGAATGATGATGATTCAAGTGACCGAGGTGGTGACCGGATGCCCGGCGTATATGAGAAGGGAAATTCTAGTGTCAATGAGACAGCGTGCGAGTACAATCTTCCAAGTTCCGGAAAGAAACGCAGTGGGAAGCATGAAAATACCCAGGCCGCGCATACATGTGAGTATGACGTGACGAGTAGGTGCACGGTCGTACTAATCTGTCTCCCATTTCGTGGAGAACATTCATCTAAATGTTGAACATGGTCTGTTCGAGAACGTGCCATACTCTGAGTGCGGAATGTCACGTGTTGGTCGACTTGGAATGGGAATTGTACACCTGTGGTGAAACGAGCCCTGCAGCCGAAACATGGTGAACAATCGTAGACTGCCTCTGGGAAAGACGGAATATTTCGCCAATGACTTGACAGGTTATCTATTCATGGCAATGGGGTTACTCGGCGGGGATCCGAGTGAGAACAAGGGCCAAAGATGGGAGACAGCTGTGTGAACAGGCCATATCAAGAACAAGGAAACATAGTTATAAAATAAATTTGCGCACGAAGAGGAAGTCGAAACACCCTTGTTCCTTGATACTTCGGCACGGGCAACTGCATACCATTGGTAAGGACCTCGTCGACGAGTACCGGTGCGTGACAGTGCCGAAGAGTGATAGAGTGATGCTGACAATTCAGTTAGACCAAATGATGATACTTGAAACCGGTCTCCCTAGCCTCTTTGTATTCACGGCCGCATTCTACGCTGACGGAAAACACTATTTGGGCGAAGGCGGCGATGCGATTCGGATTCGACGGTGGCGACTTGCGCATGATCAAGAAGTCGTACTGGGAATTCGTCACGGTGTGTTGGCCGTTTTCGTGTCGAAAGATCACAAGTGGATTGTGTGTGGGACTCGGGAGGGCGGGGCAGGTGTGTCATCAACGTGGAGGGCACAAACTGGGTACGTGCAATCGACGTCTCTGCATATTCAATCAGATTTGCGACCGGGACTGACGCAAATAAAGCAAGCATTTGGAGCATCACAACAGGGGAGGATTCCGTCACTGGAATCAAATTCTCCCCGAATGGCGACCACAACCCTCGACATCCGCATTTTCAACAGTCGCAACGGCGACGAGCTCATCACAATCGAAACTGAGCTACCCTCACGGACTGTGGCCACTCCACTTGCGTGGTCAAGCGAAAGGCAACAAGAAGTACAACAGGTCGGGCAACCTTTGACATCGGGCGGCCATGACAACAAATCCCCCAACTCAAATCTTGTACGAGTTTCTCACTCCATCACCAAAAGAGTTGTCCATTTCATACGTACAGCAGTAGCATCTCGGGAATCCAGCCTACTCGAGTCCAAAGGACACAGCGAAGATGGTGATGTTTCCCCCAGGTATCAGTTCATCTGCTTCCTCTTCGAAATGAGCTCTCATGATGACACAGTACGAGGTACCGTCGAGCACGCTAGGCCCTCGGTTCAACTATGACGAGGTCTGTGATCGTTTCATTCTTCGCTTACTTCTGTGTTGACACTACTGGAGCCACTATCTCCTACCCCCACTGCTCACTCTCGTGGGGACGAGATGTCGCCCCTTGATCCATCCCATACCACGCGAGTCGCGGTCGTCAGATACCCTGCCAGTGACATCCACTCCAGAAACACGCCTAGCGGAAAATCTCGACACCGTCGAGTCACCCCGCTGTTCAATATTCAAAGCATCTATGGAGGGACAATAACGTCGCCTAGTCTGTAGTGACACAGCCGTGCATGTTCTATGGGTAGATGTCAAGATACAAGGAATGACAACTGTCTTTTAATGCGCACTTGTAGCACCCTGCCGCAGCTGGACTGCGATGTCAAGCAAGACGGGCTGTTTCTTGATGCATTTACAATGGTTCACACCAAAATTGCTGGCGCTACAGCCGAGTCCGATAGGGGATAGCTGGGACAAGTCCACCGATGTCTGATCTCTCTTGGTGTGAAGCCAGTATCCCGTGCGTTCCCCCCAGCTTTGGAGTGCAAAGGAAGGATCATCGTGAATAAATAGATGATCGGTGAACGTTTCAAGGGGGGTGGAATGAATCGAATCCATCAGGTCGTCTGACTTGGCGTTCTCGAGATGTCATGCGGGATGTATGAGAAAGAGTACGATAGAGTGCGAATGTATCTCCTTGTCGCGGGTATCGTAGCCAGGGTGCTGGGACAACGAGACGATCCTGCTGATGTGGATAGTGTCTAGCATCAGCGTACTCGAACATTTACTAGTGCGCACCTGTTCACTAGCGGAATTCGAGTCACTACCGGGGTTGGATGACACTTGCACTGAGCAGTACTCTGGTTCGTGGTGGATAAGAACAAGTCATGGGAGGAACGCGACCCTTAGCATACAGCCTCATCGAAGTTGACATTTTCAGGTTTGTAAGTTGATGCTGATCCATCGTAAACATAGTAATGTAAGTCACAGAAAAGCAACACGCACCGTTAGCTAGATCCTTTCCCAGTTGAGGTTGAGATGGGTTGCTCGCTTATCGTGCCCAATAGGACGTGAACCGTCGTAACGAGTTCCACCATCAGTTGAAAACACACACACACCAGATCCGGTTCCTTGGGATCTGCGGGACTTTGTTTGCCACGAGAAGCATCATTAGGATAGTTTTGAACAAGACAGTTGGTCAACCGTAGCTCGTCACCCTACAGACTCACTGGATTCGAATCCCGGAAACAGGTTCGCCAACTTAGTACGAGCGTCGGGTTACCAACTGCGCTTGTAGCGTGTCCTTGAAGTGTGTTTCTGTCCCATTATCCATCGTAGCCATATAGGTTCATTGGCGTTCGCAACGGTTAGCCAGGTCAAGACGAACCTGGCTCCCAAGGAATTGCTCTATTTCCCAAGTTCAACCGTTCACTCACCGCCTGAAGAAAGTGAAGAAAATAACATCTTCAGTGTCCGTAACCAATCAGATATCAGTGCATCGATATACGGTATGTCCGGATCCTCTGCTTTTCAGACTGATCCCGCAACAAACCCGACCTGGAGCCTGAAAGACAATATCATCCCCCAGGAAAGCAGCATTCCGCCTAAACTATGGCGTCAACGCGGTGGGATAGCCCATGTAAAATGGTGACCCTTGGGTGGGGTCCGATAAGTGATATGCCATCAGCTGCGCGGTCGTAATCCTCGAGGTATGGTGAATGTCTGAATCGTCCGTCCGTCCTAAGGCAGCATCGTGGGAACTATTCTTACACAATCATGTTTGTTGGATGAATCGTTCGTTATTGCAAGTTCCCATGAGCGTTCCATCAGAAGAGAAGGTCGTGCATGTATGAATGACGTACACGCACTGGTAAGTCTGCGACAGATACTTATTGAACCGAGTGTAGCGGGTCTGCAGACAAGATCCCGTCCACGCGGGGCATCCATGCCAGGGCGAGCGACTTTTGAAATCGTAACGCGTATATCGACCTACAGCATCAGCAACCATTCTATCCTCGACTACCGGTAACTCTACTGAGAACCTCCCTCGGTCGCTGGCATGTCCAGAGCTAGATATCGTCCATTCGCTGATGACCTGATGTTGCACCTCCGCACACCCCTTAGTATCGCAAGCAACGACAACCGTCGCCGAGGCTTCCCCAATTATACGCCATATCGAGCCCCCTGGTCACAATGGATTCGTCGTTGTCACATTCGTCAAATAAGCCGTCGCCTCGGCACGATACGTGTCTGTTGTCAACGAGTGTGTCACCAGCCCATCCAGGAATTTCAGCATCGTCTGATTGGTCTCCGCGTCATATTGGAATTGGTACAGGTCCGTGCTTTCTCCAATATTTAGATCGAGATTTGCAACGAAATGGACGAGGTAAGAGGCCATGTCCGAGCCACCGCGGATATTGAGCAAGTCGGATGTGTGGAACTTGGGATCAAGCAAAGTGGTTCAACACACGAAAGAAAACCGGTTGTCTCTGACTCACGAAAGCAAGGAAAGGAACTCTCTTAAGCCGTTTACTCACTGGAAAAATGGAAAAAGAATGAGAATGAGATGCGTCCATTTTCAAGACTCATGGTGCCAGTCTTCGACCGTTTACTCACCTCCCAAAGAAAAAAGACATCCCGAGGAAGAACAAGCCCATAGCCCATCGGTAACCTATCGTACGTCCATATACCCTGCTTCCCAGATCGACTCTGCAAGAGCCGTCACGGCGCATGAAAGATGGCATCTGCCTGGGACAAAGCCAGTCGCTTGAACTGCGGCGTGAGCTCATTCGGATATCCCCCATCGAAGGGAGGCCCTTGGGTAGGATCTAGGGGGTAGTATGTCGTGATTTGCGCAAGCGTGGTGGTCGATGCATTCGGCACCCCCTATGTGTGGAGGTATTCTTCGAGTTGCGCGTCCGTCCTGAGGGAAGGAGTAGGTTAAAACACTTGAACATGGATTAGTTTTGTGCACAGCCTACGTGATGTTGAGGGCTGAGAAGAAGAACAGTGTCCCTTTGTCACCGCAATCCCCTATGAACCACATACATTCGTCATTCGGTCAGACGGGGCGAGAAAGAGACAACGGAATTTGGACATTCCATTGATGAACGGTACGTCTGCAACAGACCCCTGCTGGACCGAATGTCGTGGGTCCGGGGTCAAGAACACCCCATCCGCGCGAGGTAACTACGCCAAGACGAGCGACTGTTAAACGATCCATCCAAGTCTCTTCATCAGAGAAATGTACCTGATACCCTGGGCGACTGATTTACGGAACTCAATTGTATGGTACCTCGCGCAAACACCGCAACGCGTCCATCGAACCAGGACACCCTGTCTCCACAACAAGGGCACCATAATACGGTTGTCCACGGGTGATATCACCCACAGAAATGGGCGAATCAATTCCTATGAACGCAGCCTGGGAAGGACCGTCGAGATTTCTACCGTTGGTCACTGTGTACAAGGCAATAGAAGTCGCTCAAGCTGGACATGCCTTTGTCAGCATGGTAGGGAAAGCACAATCCGAA
>JBBPSX010000299.1:0-14611 GCA_038093815.1 Neoboletus cf. brunneissimus | reverse complement strand
CGGACGTCACGAATGAGAGTCCTTCGCGCATGGCTGCTGGTCAGTGTGTACCGGTGAGTGCTCTTCCTTGATAGACAGCTGAATGCAGTATGCCTAATATATCGTCATAGCGAGCAGTCGCAAAACCCGTTGTAAAACAAAACGTTCGTTCTTCCTCGGATTTGTATACAGGGACTCATCCGGCATCACAGCCTAGATCGCCTGCCAAGGCTGTTCACCCCAACGATACGAACAGGAATGCTTCTCGTAGTGGACAAGGCTCTGGATATTCAAAGGAAGGAAGTCCAGTGCGTCCGTCCCTGATTATTTGTATCACGTTGTAACTCATTACAATTAGGCACAACAAGTGAACGAACTGTCTCAACCCTCTGCCGAGGGGATCCATCTCACGGTGCGCCTAATTCTCCTTGCGCTTTTGTTGTGGGATTCACTGAACTGCGTCAGCGAGAGTCAGGCAAAGCTATCCTCAGGCTTTCGATTGCGTTTCCTGCATGGATATGTTGTGGGTCAGGTACTGGAGATGAGACGCGTCCGCCCGGGTGATTCAGTGCAATACGTGTAGATACCATGCAAAATCGTGACCGCGTGAATATCGTTCAGCAGTTCTTTGAATTCGTGTGGCCTCGCAGCGTTACTAGTAGTACGAGTTTCTGATGACAATGATGCCTGTCCGTGACTAAATCCATTGGGATATTCACTTCAGTCAGTAAGGACGCTGGAATATGAGAACAAAGTGGCACACGCCTACAACGGGATCGTGCGTCTCTGGAAGTCCAGATAACCTCGGCGACTTTTCCGAAGTCTTTTCAACCGAGTCGTGAGTTCCCAGACTGCTACCGCCTCTACCTCCATCAAGGCATACGCTCCTTGGCACTTCTTCTATGGATTTTCATTGTTTTTTGGTCTTTGCGACTCGACTCTGACAGGATGCGTAAGAGATTTATTGTCTATGCAGCCACGTCAGTCGTACGTCTGCTCGACGCAATGGCCGACCGACAACGTACCTCGACCTGATCGTACAAGCGTCCCTCACCAGAAGGTGGTCAGGGAGTAGCAACCCAAGCAAAGATCTCTTCCCGCCATTTCGATCAGAGTTTGAGTACCCGACTCATGAATGTTTCGGTACAAGTTTGTTAAGCATCGCGACGCTTTGTCTTCACGTCCTCTACAAACCGGACTGTCTTCATTCTCGTCCCCGTTCGCAAGCAGTCGGAATGCTCTTGGACCTTGCCACATCATTCTGTCCGGTCTACACAGCGTCGCGTCGACCTGTTCCCTAAATGCGAAAGCCAACACCGACGACAAGCGGGAAAAGGGGGAGGGGAGAAAATAAGGATCGAATGAAAACATTGTGGATTTGCATGCGGACACTTGTGGACAGATATACAATGTCGATAATCTGAACGATGCTTTGCACTGGAACGTACGAGAACGCGACGTGTACTCGAGCATACTGGCCTGCATGTGACATGGGTGAAATCTCCATCCAACAACTTGGCATCGTACCTGCGATGAATCTCTACCTGTGGTAAACCCGGGGACTTGTCACTGGGTATCGGAAAGCATTGCTGGCATTGTATGAGCACATTCATTCAAACACGGAGAGAGGTGTACGTACGTCTGTGGGGTGCACCTTCCCGACGTCTATAGCAGCAAGTGCGAGCTTTTCAGAAATGTACACATACATGAACGTGAATGAGACGTGATTCAAGCTCAGCTGGTGCATACGTTGGTCTCCCGTTGTGTCGAGAAAATTCATGCAGAGTATGAGCTCTCCCTGTTGGGGAATGTCCTGAGTGTGACACGCGTGCTTTCTGCGTGGTATGCCACAAGTGGGTCCAGAGCGGATCGTACACCGCGTCGTGGACCTGGTCCTGCAGTTGAGATATGATAATTTGAAGTGCTCGGATAAGACTAGCCTTGCCAACGAGAGACAGTTTCGTGGATATCGACTGCTTGCCTGGTCGTTGCAGCGAGGTCACCTAGCAAGGATCCGAGTAGGAATAGGCGCGAAAGAGATGAGGCGCCTGCGACCCATATTAAGAACAAGGGGATGTGCGAGAACACCTTGCGCCCTACGATCTTCGAAGCCGACAACTGCGCGCCGTCTATAAGGATGTCGTCGACAAAGACCGGTGCGTAGCAGCTCCGGAGAGGGATCGTGTCGGATGCTGACAATTCAGCAACTTCTATTCAACAATAGTACTTGACGGTTACTCTGGTTCGGTATATGCTGTCGTGTTTCACTCTGACGGAAAGTATATTTTGGGCGGGGGTCGCGATGGGATTCGACGATGGCGACTTGAAGGCGGTCAAGAGGTCGGAAAACAAATGGGGATGAACGTGACCGCGATCTCTGTGTCGAAGGATGGCAGATGGATTGTGTGTGGGTCTTTGCAGGGGGCTGCGTGAAAGAGTCATCAACGTGGAGGATGGAAACAGGGTGACTACAGTTGACATCTCTCCAGATTCGACTAGGTTTGCCACCGGGACTGGAAGGGACGACAACCGAGTGAGTATTTGGAGCATAACGACGAGGAAGATACTCGTTGGCCCACTCGAACACGACCATACTGTCAACGGGATCAAGTTCTCTCCGGATGGCGAGCACATCGCTACTGCTACAGGCACAATCCGCGTTTTCGACAGCCGCAGTGGCGGCGAGCTCATCAGCATCAACACTATCACACCCACATCATGGCCAATCCCTCCACTTGCATGGTCCAACGACGGTCAGCAAATTTTTGCGGTATCAAACGACGATAAAATCAAGTCATTCGCCGTGTCGACGGGATCCCAGCTCAGCGAATCACTGACTTTCGCCGACGTCAGCTCTGTCGCACTGGCGTCGAATGGCAAATTCATCGTTACCGTCGCATCGGGTACTTCCATCGCGTTTCTAGACACGTCGACGCTCACCCAGATCAAGCCTGTCATCGAGGACAGTAAAAGAATATACTCAATCGCATTCTCCCCTGACGGTAGCTATCTGGCGACTGGACGATCTGATGGAAAAATCCACATGCATGACCTCTGCCATATTCTACCCGAGTCGTATGGTCCTTTCTATGTAAGTATCTGTCTACTTACAACGTTCGCATACCGGCACCATTATCCCTCACATTGACACGCCATGTTAGACGTCTACTCGCGATGAAGAACGACTAGACAACCTGCCTGCGACCTCGGCCGGTGACTCCAATCCGGTAAGAGTTCACCGTTCTCTCTCCAAAACGGGTTGTGCTGAGTCTGCCGACACGCTCATCGTGTACTTACCCCAGGAAGAACCCGGAGAATCGGGTGCAACCGAATCCAAGACACAGAGGGAAGATAGTGATGGTGATCCGCTCGAGGTATTTGTGAGTTCTTCCCCCAATGCAAGTTCTCACGATCGCACAGGTCGAGGTGCCATTCAGCCCGTCCGCTCCTCAGTTCGACTACGACGAGGTTTGTTATCACGACACTCACTTTCCTTTGTGCTGAACCCGCTGTAGCCACCTACCCCGGGATCCTCTTCCCATCCCCGCGAGGACGACATACCATACCCTCCAGAACCACGTCGAGAGGAAAATGCCGATATAGCCAAGTCATCTCGGGGCATTCAGACACTCAAAAGATTGCTACAAACGAGGATCAAGAAGAGCAAGGAGGACGAGCCTTCACATAAGCCCGATCGAGTTCCCAGAAAGCCACGTCGGCCTGCCGATCATCAATCTCCTTCCCAGTCGCCAACAAGAGTTGATTACACACACGAGGGTCCTTCATGGATGGCTGCGGGTCAACGTAAGCGAGTGAGAGTTCTTTCTTTATGGATGACCGGGCGCGGCAGGTTAATATATCATCTTAGCGAACGGTCGCGAAATATGATACAAAAACCAAGGTTCGTTGTTCTTCGAGTTTGTATGCAGGGACTCATTAGACATTACAGATTAAATCCCCTGCCAAGGCTCATCACTCCGACAATCCGAACAAAAGCGTATCTCATAGCGGATACGACTCTGGACGTCCAGTGGAAGGGAACCCAGTGCGTCCTTTTCTGGTTATTTTCTCGTGTCACGACTCATTACAATTAGGCACGACAAGTGGACGAATTGTCTCGACCTTCCGCCGAGGGGATCCATCTCACGGTGCGCCTAATTTTCTTTGCGCTTATGTTGCGGGGCTCACTGAATTGCATCAGCGAGAGTCAGGAAAGGCTATCCTTAGGCTTTCGGTTGCATTTCCCGCATGGATGTGCTGTGGGTCAGGTACCGGAGACGAGACGCATTCATCTGGGTGATTTAATGCGATACATGTAGATGCCATACCAACTCGTGAGTGTCTGGATGTTGTTCATGCAGTTATATACTGCACGACTATTAGCATAAGTCCTGTTAAGCTCATGATTGAGCTCCCTAGGATATTCACTCCGTGGTCACTGACGAGGTCTAGGTCCATGCTGCCGTTTGGATTCGAGGATGGTGTCCAACTGATTCGAGCTATTGCAAACCTCGAGAACGTTGACAAAGACGGGTGTGTTATACAATAGACGGGCTGGTCACCAGACTAGTCGGGATCTCGCATCCCCCCACGTCGAGGTTTCTGTCGTTCATCCGGGTATTACCTAGTGTGAGCGCTCAAGACCTGAGGCTAGATCAAAGTGATTGCCCTTGGTGAACAAAGGAGGCGCTGCATAGTAGATAATCGGCCACAACTGATCGGCGGCTACTAGTACTCGTTCTCCATATCTGATGACCAGGAGGCTCATTCACAACCCACTCCTCAGAGCCTGATCATCGCACCCAAAATTTCACGAACAACACGTCTAGATCACCTGGACTAGTCGATTAACCCCCATACCGGAGTGTCTACAGCACTCATGCACTTTCCAAGACATACTACATGATTATCGAAACGCTTGTCAGTCACGTATTCCAAACGCCATTTCGGTGGCATTGCTACGTGCACAAGATGCATCGACGAAACCTGTCGCGACGGTACGATGATTCTTTACTCCACTCCACGATCTTGGCTACGCACAGGAGAAGTCAAATAACATCCCGTCTAGTATGTCCCAGCGTCGCACCGAGCCTTTCCCCAATTCCCGACGCCAACGAAGCCTTGCCTTCGGCCTCGACCCTGAGTGCACCTCGGGTCCCGATCGTCGCCTACGACGGGATCGTGCATCTCTGGAATCTCAGAAGCCTCAAGAGCACTGTCGCAAGCATCAAGGTATGTGACGGTATCCCGAAAAATATTCCGAACGTTGATTGGACAGGCGAGGCCGTCGGTGTTGGTGTTGGTGTTGGTGGGCAAGGTGGCGTCGGGGTGTGGCGGGTTAGTCAAGGGGGTCGAGTATTGACCATTTCCTGATGACATGATGGATGCAACGCATCCGCTGCTGCAGATATCAGCGTGCTTTCTATGGAGATTTGCAGCTGCAATAAACGGAAAAAAAGGGGGAGAGAGAGGAAGTGAGTACATAACGAAAACATCGTGGAATCACATGCAGACGTTTAGGGATAGATATAAAATATCAGTAATAATTACACGTGCTTCTCACCGAAAGGTATGAGAACGGGACGTGCATTTGGCCACGCTGGCCTGCGGCGTCGGTGGAATCCCCATCCAATAACTTGACATTGTACTCGCGAGCGTTCTTAAGTGTTTGCGTGGTTTCCATGCGGGGGTCTGATAGAGTCTACCCATGGTGAACCGGGGGACTTGTCATTGGGAATCGGAAGGCATTGCTGGCGTTGTATAAGCGTAACCCGGAGAGATGCGTACGTACGTCTGCGGCGTGCATCTGTCTGACGTCGAGTTCAAGAGGTACATACTTTTGTCTCTCATCTGATTGAGAACAATCTTCGGGAATATGGACGCTCCCTGTTGGAGAACACCGTGGGATACACGGGTATTTTGTGTCCGGCATGTCGCTTTCGTCGATAAGTCGATTGCTTGCCTAGTCGTTGCAGTAATGTTCCTAGCAGGGATCCGAGTAAGAATAAGCGCTGAGGACACGAGGCAGCCCAAATTGAGAATAAGAAAACATGTTTGAGGCAACTTCGTGCACCACAAGCAAACCCAGGACACCTCGTTCTTTCACTCTTCGAGCTCCACCACTCGCGTATCATCAGAAAGAATGTCTTCATCAAAAACCGGTGGGTAGTAGCTCCGGGGTGTGATTGTGTTGAATGCTGATAATTCAGCAAGACCCAATAATAGTACTTGACACGGGTCGCTCTGGCCATGTATTCACAGTCACGTTCCAGCCCGATGGAAAGCATCTTTTGAGCGGGAGTCATGTTGGGATTCAACGATGGCAACTTGAAGATGGTCAGGAGGTTGGAAAGCAAGTGGGAATAAATGTGAACGCCATTTCTCCGTCGAAGGATGACAAGTGGGTTGTGTGTGGGAGTCAGGATGGCGCAAGCGTGTGGGACGCGGAGCTCCACGCAAAGGTCGTCAATGTGGAGGATGGAAACAGAGTGACTACAGTCGATGTCTCTCCAGATTCGACCAGGTTTGCCACCGGGACTGCAGCGGGCGACTACACAGCGAGCGTTTGGAGCATAGTGAGTGGGGAAAGGCTCATCGGCCCACTCAGACATGACAAAGAAGTCAATGGAATCAGATTCTCCCCGAATCACGAGCACATCGCCACATCCGAAGATTGCGGCTCGATCCGCGTTTTCGACAGCAACGGTGACGAGCTCATAGCTGTCAACACTGTCATATTCTCGGCATGGCCAGTCACTCCACTTGCATGGTCCAATGACGGTCAGCAAATTTTTGCGGCATCAAATGACAACATGATCAAATCTTTTGCCATATCCACGGGGTCCCAGCTCGCCGAATCTGTGATTCTCGGTGACTGTTGGTCCTTCGCTCCAGCAAGTAATGGCAAATTCATCGCTACTGTCGCATCAAAAACTTCCATCAAATTCCTGGATACATCAACTCTCATCCAGATTGACCCTGCCATCGAGGACAGTAGTGAGTTATGGTCAATCGCCCTCTCCTTGGATGCTCGCTATCTGGCGACTGGACGACTTGACGGGAAAATCACCGTGCATGACCTCGGGCATATTCTGCCCGAGTCATATGGTCCTTTTCATGTAGGTACTTGCCCGCTTACAACGTTGGCATGTTGGCACCATTCCACCCCTCATGTTGACACACCATGTTAGCGTCCGGTGGAGTCCGAGACACAGAGCGGAGATGGCGACGGCGATCCGCTCGGGGTATTTATTGACTCTTTCCCCCCTCGAAGCACATTCTCACGATCGCACAGGTTGAGGTACCATCTGGCGTGCCTGCGCCTCAGTTTGACTACGACGAAGTTAGTGACCACTATACCATCCTCTACCCTCTGTGTTGACCCTACTGGAGCCTTTGTCCCCAGCATCCTCTGGTCATCTCCGTGATGACGAGGTACCGTCGCTTGACACCTACCCTCCAGGACCACCTCCGAAGGAAAATGTCGATACTGCCAATTCATCTCTAAGCGTTTCAAGGTTTAAGAAGTGGGTACAGACGAGGGCCAAGAAGAGGGACAAGGGCCCAGCCTCGCGTAATTCCGATCGAGTTACTAGCAAGTCACGTCAGCCTGTCGATCATCAATCTCCCTCCCAGTCGCCAACGAGAGTGGATTACACACACGAGGGTCCTTCGTGGATGGCTGCGGGTCAACGTAAGCGAGTGAGTGTCCTTTCTTTATGGACGATCGTGTGGGGCGCGTTTATATATCATCTTAGCGAACGGTCGCGAAGTATGATACAAAAACCAAGGTTCGTTATTCCTCGAGTTTGTGTGCGGGGACTCATTCCACATCATAGTCTAAATCGCCTGGCAAGACTGTTCTTCCCAACGATGTGAACAAAAATGCTTCTCGTAGCGGACAAGGTTCCGGGGGTTCAACGCAAGCAGGCTCGGTCCGTCGTTCTCCGCTGGTTATATACCATGTCATGATAACCCATTTCCTATTAGGCGCAACAAGTAGATGATTCATCTCCACCCCCCGCCAGGGCGGTCCGTCTAACGGTGCGTGTACTTCCTTTCACTTACCCATTGGACTCATTAGATCACATCAGCGAGAATCCGACAAGGCAATCCTTTCGATCGCGTTTCCTGCGTGGATGTGTTGTGGCTCACGTACTGGAGATGGGACCCATGGATCCACATGATTTAATGCGATACAGGTAGATAGCAGCTGAATTGCGAGCATGTGGACGTCGTTCATGCAGTTCTTTGAGTTCGTCTCGTCTTGCAGTATCGCTATTAGTATGAGCCCTGATAAGCCCCATCCATGATATCCACTTCACAGTCAATTAATCGCATCGATGGGCTCCTCGCATTCCCACACCCCCGGCGACGACACCAATGGCAAGGAGGCAATATTCAATATTTATTCTACTCTCCCCCACCCATCTATTTATCGTACATCATATTTCAAGAACAACACACTCAGACGACATGAACTACTCGATTCACTGTCATGCTGAAGTGCCTATGATACTCACGGAGACGCTTCCCAAGACACGCTACACAACTCTCGAATCATTCGTCGACCATATATTCGAATCCCTCTCTCACTCGCACTCTGACATACAAGAGATACCTCGTCGCAACGCCGCGATAATGCTTTACCCAGCCACACGATCGAGACGACGGGCAGGAAAGATCAGACGTCGATGGACCCGTCCTGAGCTCGCTCTCGTCGGAGTTGTCAGATGTCACGTTTTCGCATACACGACATATCCAGACGACAAAATTACAACCAGGTTGTCGAGATCAGGTGCCTTGCCCATTGTGTCATCAGCTGAAGATCAAATAACTCTGGTGACGACAGGACTTTTCCCCTGGCATGTCTGTGGTTTTCATACGAACGCCTGTGATAGACTCTATCCGTGGTGAACCAGGGAACTTGTCATTGGCCATTCAATGATATTGCTGGCCTCACCAGGCCGTGTGTATAAAAGTAATCACTCGGGCCTTGGAGAGACATGTACGTACATACGTGACGTGCACCTTTCCGACGTCTATGACGGCAATCGCAAAGTGTTCTAGAAACGATAACACACATGAAATGTGGATGTGACATGGTTCGGGTTGCGGCGGTGGATACATTCACCTTGTGGAGAGCATCCTCCTGGAGTATCAGCACTGCCCGTCCAGGGGCATCCTAAAATGTACGTGTTTTGTGTCCGGCATGTCGCGAGTGGGTCTAACGCGGATTGTACGCTCGTTGTGGGCCGAGTCCTGTTATCGAGATACGACAAGCACTCGCAAGTCCCAGGATAAGACCACCCTTGGCAACGAAAGATGGTTTCATCGACATTAACTACCTGCCTGGTCATGCAATGACGTTGCGTAGCAGGAATCCCAGCAAGAACACATGCCGACGACAACGATGCGCCTGCGAGCCATATGGAGGACAACGAAACGTGTTTCAAACCACTTTATGCACCATGAGCAACCCAACGCATCTTGTTTTTTCACTCTTCGAGCCCCACGACAGTGTACCATTGGCGAAGATGTTACCGACAAAGACTGGTAGGTAGCAGCACCGAAGGGGGTTGCGTCGAACGCTGACGGTTCAGAAAGACCCAATAGTAGTGCTTGACACTGGTAGCTCCCGTGAGGTTTGGACAGTCATGATCCAACCTGACGGAGTGCATGCTTTGGGTGGGGGCGACTACGGGATTCGACGATGGCGGCTTGAAGACGGTCAAGAGGTGGCAAAGCAAACAGGAATGGACGTGAACGCCATTTGTGTCTCAAGGGATCACGAATGGATAGTGTGTGGGACTTCGAGGGGCGCAAGCGTGTGGGACGCGGAGCTGCGTGAAAAAGTCACTGATGTGGAAGGCGGAAATTGGGTGGGTGCAGTTGATGTCTCTCCAGATTCGACCAGGTTTGCCACCGGGACCGGAGAGGGTCACAGGAAAGCGAATGTCTGGAGCATAACGATGGGGAAGAGACTTATCGGTCCGCTCGAACACGGCAATCGTGTGACAGGAATCAAGTTCTCTCCGGATGGGGCCCATATTGCCACTTCCGAAACCGGCGGCTCGATCCGCATTTTCGACAGCCGTAGCGGCGACAAGCTCACCACGATCAACACCATCACACCCGACGACGTGACAATCACTCCACTCGCATGGTCCAATAACGGTCTGCATATTTTTGTGGCATCGGATGACAAGACAATCAAGTCTTTCGCGGTCTCTACGGGGTCCAAGCTTGCCGAATCACCAGCTCTCGACGATGTCTGGTCTATTGCTCTGGCAGCGAACGGAAAATTCGTCGCCACCTTCACAGAGCGTTACATCTCGCTCTTGGACACATCGACTCTGACCCATATTCACCCCGTTATCGAGGACAGCGGAAGTGTATACTCGATTGCCATCTCCCCAGATAGTAGCTATCTAGCAACTGGCCGAGATGACGGGAAAATCACTGTACGTGACCTCCGCCATATTTTGCCCACAGCGTACGGTCCTTTCCATGTAAGTCCACTTATCACGTCAGCATATCGGGATCATTCCATCCCCCATGTTGACACACCGTGGTAGCCATCTACTCGCGACGAAACACAACCAGATGAGTGGCCTGTGATCTCCGCTGATGACTCTAATCCGGTATGAGTCTGCCGCTTCATCACCAAAACGAGTTGCACTGACCCTCTTGTGTACATACACCAGGAACGACCTGGGAAACCAAACCGGATCGAGTCGGGGATCCACAGTGGGCGCGATGGTGGTGATCCTCTCGAGGTATCAACTTGTTCCTTTCCCGCTAGAAGCAAGTCCTCACGATCGCCCAGGTTGAGGTGCCATTAAGCGCGCCCACCCCACAATTCGACTTTAATGAGGTTGGTGACTACTACATTATCTTTCTACCCTCTGTGTTGACACTACTGGAGTCTCCCTCCCCAGTATCCTCTGGTCATCCTCGCGAGGATGGGGTACTGTCGCTTGGCACATCACAGACCATACCCATGACCTACCCTCCAGAGGTAGTTCTGCAGCAATATGCCGACGCTCCCAAGCCACATCAGAGCATTCCGATACTAACAAGGTTGTTACAGGCGAGGGTCAAGCAGAACAATAAAGATGAGGCTTTACATAAGTCTGATCGAGTTCCTAGAAAGTCGTGTCAGCATGTCAACCACCAATCTCCTTCCCAATCATCAGCGAGAGTGGGCTTCACAAACGAGGGCCTTTCGTGGATGGCAGCAGGTCAACGCAAGCGAGTGAGTGGTCTTTCTTGACGGATGACCGGGTTCGGCGCATTTAATATACCATCCTAGCGAACGGTCGCGAAATATGATGGAAAATCAATGGTTCATTGTTCCTCGAGTCTGTATGCAGGGGCTCATTAGATGTTACAGCCTAAATCGCCTGCCAAGGCTGCTCACCCCGCCGATCTGAACAAGAACACGTCTCATAGCGGACGAGGCTCTGGAGATCTGGAGGAGTCCGCCTTGGTGCGTTCTTTTCTGATCATTATCTGCCACGGTGTAACAACAAATTTACTATCAGACACAACAAGCGAATGATTTGTATCGACCTTCCGCCGAGGGGGTCCATCTCACGGTATGTATACTTTCCCCACTCTCATGCTATGGGCCTCACGGTGGATCAAATCAGCGAGCACCCGGTAAAGCTATTCTCAGCCTGAGGTTTTCGATTGCGTTTCCATCGTGGATGTGTTGTGGCTCATATTCCGGAGATGGGACCCATGGGACCAGGTGATTTGATACACTACTATGCCGACTTATGAGTATGTGGACATTGTTCATGCAGTTATTTCAGTTCGTATCGTCTCCCAGCTCTACTATTACCAAAAGTCCTGATGAATCCACTCATGATTGAGCTCGCTAGGATATTCACTCCACGCTCACCGACGAAGTCTATGTGCATGCAATCGTTGGGATTCGCGGACTGTATTTGAACTGATTCGACTTATTGCGAACCTAAGGAATGTTCACTGAGATAAGAGTGTCGATATTTTCCTCCCAGTCGTTCCTCCGAGTACCACTTAGTTCAAGCGCTCAACCCGAAGACATGAGGCCATGCATGACCAAAGTGATTGCTCCCGATGATTCGTGGTGAACAAAGGATGCGGCTACTCGTTCCCTACATCGATAAGCTCCCCATATTGTCACACCTCCGGCGATGATATCGATGACAATGAGGGACATCCACAATATATTACACTCTCCTCGAGCCTGATCATCGTACCCAACATTTCACATTCAGACCGCCTAAACTACTCCGAGTCGATCAAGCACCACGTTTAAATGTCTACAAACGCTCGTAGAGACACATGCCACACGACTCTCGAACCATTCTTTCGTCGGCATAAGTAACGTGCGGGAGAGATCAGACATCGGCGGGCCCGTCCTCAGTTCGCCCTTGTTGAACTCGGTTTTTAGCACCGTCATTGGTGTGAACCCCCGGAAGCACATCTGTGAAACACCCTGTCGCGTTCGATACTGCTATCCAGAGACAGCAGTCCAATTTCTCGATGTTGGGAACGTACACATATATAGGGGTGGACCTATACGCTCAATAAGCAAGTCGCTATCAGCCAAGTCGAAGTAGGGAGTGATAAGACTCGGCCAGATCGAGTAGATGAAGTCGGGTAGATAATCTGAGTCCGAATATTATCTTTTTCCCACACCTTCATCAGACTCGCCTCAATGAGCACTGGGAGTCTATCAGTACATCGACTGTCTACAACTCTGCTACATATTATATAAATACTGACTAGATTCAAGAACCGTTCTTATCTTCGACGTCTATCTACGAGGTGGGTACCACTGCATCATTACAGCGCAAGCGATGGGCCAACGTATAAGCAGACTGCTGATATTCGTTTCCTCGCGAACATTATTATACAGGCACAAGCGCTCGCGTCGGTCATCGCATGTCGCGTTCTCAAGTAGACGAAACATCCAGACGACAAAGCAACAACGAAGCTCTCAGAACCAAGCATCTTCCCCCCCACGGCGTCTTATTTCAACATGGTCAACATAACCTGCCGACAGGACGAATTCCCCGATGTCTTTTTTACCTCGTGAGCTGCAAGAATGTTTACTGCCTGCACCCACATTAGCACGTCTCGAGACATCCGACTTATGCGTGCGGACCGCGGCTCGTAATCGTCGTCGCATTCTGTCGCGCTTGCAATGGCCCTCCCACATCAAGAGTTCGATCTGTCCGAGAATGCCCATGTGTCGGTCGTCGATACTATTTTCATGTGCAAGACTGCACTGATGTACATCGGTGACTAACCTCGGTTTTCCAGGTTGTTTGTATGGTGTCTCCGTTCCATCGTCCCGTGTGCTCGTTCATCGCCGCTGGTGAGGTTTGGCTAGATCGACACGAACCAGTCTCCCAGGAAATCGCTCTGCTTGATCACAGGATTCGGGATGATCACTTGCACAGTGTGGAGCATGCAACACGGTTCGCGTGTGGTCGATGTCAACACTCTAGCGTACGAGGATGAACTCGTCGGCGCGCGCTATTCAGACACCTGGGCTAGCCTGGACAACCTGATTGGCGGGCCCGTGACCTACATCCATGCATACTTGGATGCGATTTTGCGCTTCGATCTTTGAACAAGTGAGTCCCGTCACAACAGGTACCCACAAAGGACCCAACCTATACTCCATGGAACTGTGTATCCCATATATCGTAAGTACAGTCCGCGAGAAACCAGACCATAAGCACCCTCTCGGATTCGGATGAGACTGGCCAGAGGTCGACCTCTCTGGGATCCAAGTGATCAATATCCCTTGGATGCACTGAGGTTGTGAAGATCGACGGCGCACGAATACCCCGAACAGTAAACGTAACACCTGACGCTCCGACGCCCAACACAACGCACTCTGCCCCGATTCCATAATTAGCGACCGCTGTCTCCTCCGGTGCCAACATAATCAACATCGGTGCGTCTTCCCCGTCATATAAGCCGTTCCCGTGCGGGCCTCCGCCAGGGCCTGCTGGGATGTTGCCAAACAGGTTGTCCGCGTGGGAACCAACTGCATAAACACCGCGCACGTGTTTAGGGGGTTTTCTAGTATCAACTCGATGCCCCGTCTGCAAAACCCTCGCAAGGACATGGCGTGTGGCGTGATGTGGGATGCATGTGTCTTTGCCGTCCAAACGGAGCCCCGCAGACGCAAGGTGGACGTAATGGCACAAGGTCAAGTCGGGGTCCGTCGATAGCTTGTCTCGTTGATCCTGGAATCTGCTTTAGCAAGCACATGGGAGGACAGCTGGTGCCGATAGACGTGCACATGTCCGACGTCTATAGCAGCAAGCGCGAATTATTCTAGAAACGCGCACACAGGTGAACGTGAATGCGACGAGTTCGAGCCCTGGAGGTGTATACTTTCGTATCTCACTTGGTCGAGAACACTCTTCGAGAATATGAGCCCATGTTGGAGAACGCTCCGGGACACACGCGTTCGGCATGTCGCGAGTGGGTCTAATGCGGCTTGTTGCTCGTCATGGACAGAGTCCTGCTATCAAGATATGACGAGCACTCACAAGTCTCAGGATAAGATTACCCTTGACAACAAGGGTAGGTTTCGTCAGTGTTGACTACTTGCCTGGTC
>JBBPSX010000296.1:0-14648 GCA_038093815.1 Neoboletus cf. brunneissimus | reverse complement strand
TACATGGACTTCCTTCTATGATGGTATCAGATAGAGGACCTCAGTTCATATCAGACTTAATCACCCAGCTGTGTAAACTCCTGGGCATTTCCCAAAAGGTGTCCACCACCTACCATCCCCAAACTGATGGCCAAACCAAGAGAACCAATTGGGAATTGGAACAGTACCTCCACACTTACATGGCTAAATGCCAGGAGGAATGGGCCAATTGGATCAAAATGGCGCAATTTCACCATAATGATTCCCTTACCACTGCCACCGGAACCATTCCCTTCACCATCACATGAAACTATGCCCCCTGCATGGGCTTTGAAGGGAAAGCATCCAATCTAGCAGGAGAATTCACTAACCAAATAGGAAAAAGCCATAAAGAGATAGAAGCAGCTTTAGAAGAAATAAGAGAACAAATGCAACGCATTGTGGATAAAACCCAGTCCAAAGCCCCAACCTACAATAAAAGTCAAAAAGTGTGGTTATCTACAGACAAACTTAAGCTTTCATACACTGTTACGGTTCGACCTTGGGTAGGGTGACCGTAGACCCGAAAGGTAGGAGTTCGCAGGGGTCGAGGTGCAACGGTGGGGCGCGGAATGCTGAGAGGCAGGTACGCAGGTGGAAACGAGGATCAAGGGTCCGAAGTTCCAGTCAACTCAGGTCTAAGGCCTTGTTGTCAAGTACAAAGGATGCGAAGAGACTAGCCGGTCCAGCGACAGGCGAAGTCGGATCGCGCAGAGATGAGCTTCAAGAGGTAGATTCGGGAAGCTAAGCTAGAGTACAGGGTAGCTAGCTAGTGGTTTATATAGTGTACCCTACTGCGCACAGACCGAGTCAGAAATGGTAGGTACAGGGCGAAGGGGAGTAGGTGCACATGGTGTCCGAGCGGGGGTACTACAGCAAGGGCACGGAATGGAGGGATGCGGAGGCAATACTCGGAGATGAATAGTCGGAGATGAAACGGGGCACTGCCCAGGGCAGAAGGGAAGGTTCGGAAGAGAACCTGGGCTAGGCTGTGTAGGTTTAGAGTTTGAAATGAAAAGGCACCGATAGAGACCGGTGGTGAGTCACGGTAAGTGGAGTTATGGTGGAATGAAGTGAAGGAGGAGGCATGAGTGAGAAGGATGTACCATAGAGTAGGGGAAAAGAGTAGTCGTATGAATGAATTGTAACATACACCGCCAAAAAGCTGATACAAAAATGGATTGGACCTTACAAGATCTTAGAGGTCCTTCCCAATGCAGTCAAATTAAAGCTACCTTGAACTGTCAAAGTTTACCCAGTAGTCAATATCTCCCAGGTAAAATCTTATCGAGAAACCCTCCCAGGACAACCAGTATTCCATCCTGACCCAATCGAGATTAACAAAGAAGGAGAAGAACAATTTGAAGTAGAATATGTGGCAGCTTCTAGGATGAAAGGACAGAAACTAGAATATCTCATCCATTGGAAGGGTTATGATGAAACTGATCGCATGTGGGAATCAAGCAACATTATTAACACAGCCCCAGAAGCAGTTGCTGATTTCCACTGTCTAAACCCTTCTGCACCCTGCAAACTCCATGGACTCACACTATTCGACTTTAATGCTCTCTTTTCTTCTTATGAAAACTAAACTGAAACAAACTATCAAGGGACTCACCTGGAATATGAGTCTTAAAGAGGAGGTAGTGTAATAATATACACCTTATTTTTCATTTTTTACACTTAACATTTAACTTAACATTTCTCTTCACTTTTACTTGATATGTGTATGTGATCATGGGAACACACACATGACTAGGTCTAGGCCTATGACATCATTAATGTGTGTTATTAATTTTCACTCTTCTCTCATGTGTTGCTTCTCTCTTACTCATCTTTCTCTCACATTAGTCATCCCATCACTAACATTTCCCATGCCAAGCATGGTCTGTACACACTTGTGTAACATATATAAAGTAGACACTATACAACTGGACACCCCAGTCTAATCCATTTCGTTGTTGGCTTTCAAGTCTTACTAGCGGGCTGAGCTACATCTCTTGCCTTGTGGAATCATTGGGGCTCTAACAACTTTGTTGTTGGCACTTGGCTACCTTATCCATCTTGTCTCCTCTCTTACCTCATGTGGCTGTAGTGTGTGGCCATAGGCAGTTTGGCCAGTGTGTTAGGCTTATTCCCTTGAGACCATAACATTCTCCAACTCCCTACCCTGTCCACATTGGTGGACTCACTAATCCCTCCACTGCCCCAGACTCTACCATCTGAGGACAACCAACCTCCTCATCTCTGGGAAATAGACCTCTTGATAGAGGAATTAGAAGCTGCTCAGAGACAGGCAAACTCCTCCCCCCATCCCCAATCATCATTGATATTATCCTTTCCTCCCCCACCACTGTACCCCAAATCTCTGCAAAGCAATCCACCCTTGCTACCACTTGAACCCTCTGCCACCATATTCACCATATCATACTCCAATCAGTTGGGCTTCCTTTCCAACCCCCCAGACCTACTATTCCCCTCTCTGTGGCAGCAACAATTGATGCTCGCCCAGCGCTCGTGGTCCTCATTCCTAATGGACTTGCTGCGTTCAGTTCTGGAACCAATCCTGGCAACACAACTACAGCCATGGATCGTAATCCCCAACCCACTGTGGCTGCCCCTACCCACGTTCCCACTCCCCACCCAAATGGAGTATCTGTTACAGTTTGACCTAGGAGGAACAACCATAAACCTGAAAGGTAGAAGCTCTTGACAAGGGAAGTGAGGGTAGGGCGAGGGTGGTGACAAGAAGAGATGGGATGCAGAAGGAGGCAAGGATCAAAGGTCCGAAGCCTCAATTGACTCAGGTCTAAGGCCTTGTTGTTGAGGACGAAGATAGTGAGGGTCTAAGCCAATCCAGTGACAGGTGAAGCTGGGTCACACAGAGGTGAGCTTCAAAGGTAAGATTCGGGAAGCTAAGCTAGGGTACAATGGTGGTAGCTAGCGGTTCAAATAAGGTACCCCACTGCGCACAGATCAAGTCAGGAATGGTAAGTACTGGGTGAAGGGGAGGGGGTGCACATGGTGTTTGAGCGGGGTACTACAGCAAAGGCACAAACTAGAATGGAACAGGAGCAATAGCTGAAGATGAAGAGCAGAGATGAAAGGGGTGCTGCCCGGGGTGGAGGGGAAGGGTGTTACGTTCCAACCGGGTAGGCTGGAGACGTAGACCTGGGAGCTTCTTCTAGTCGAGGAAGTCCTGACGGGGGCGCCAGACAGCAGTAGAAGAAGATCAAAGTCGTGACATTGGGTGCAGATGCAAAGTACTGGTGCTACAATGCGAGGGGATACCCAGGTAAGATCAAGATAGGGAAGTAATAGTACTAGATGTCCGGTATATAAGTATACGAATCAAGAGGAGCCCGAATGTGGGCCAAGGGTGTGGGCAAAGGGCAGGGCCGTCAAAAGGACGCGCAAGCTAAAGTGCCAGGTGTGAAATAAGTGAGGGTGGGGGCTGCGTAAGCGGGGCAAAGGGGAAAACTACAGCATGACGTCAGTAGGACGTGTGACTAGGGCGAAGGGGTGTGCCGAAGGCACCAACGGTAAGGTAAATGAGAGACGACAAGGTGAATAAGAACAAGGGGAGAGCATACGAGGGTGCCAGGGGAAGATCCTGGGCAGATACAGGGATAAACGATGGTGATGGGGAAGATCCCCAGATGTGACCGGTGATGGTCCTAGGTGACGAGAGAGTAGGGTGTTCCTGGATAGGCACGGGAACGGGTCTATGGCGGAGGGTAGGGCGGAGGGGGTAACTCGGAGTGGGGCGAGGGCGGAAGACGAAGGGTCCGAGTGAGGTCTGGTAGAGAGGTCAAGCAAAGGGGTCCACGTTAGGAGCAGTAGCGGTCTTCCTGGGTGAGGAGGGACGAGGACAAGGGGCGAGGTACAGGTGTACAGACGGTTCTCACAGGTGTGAGACAGGGGTAGAACCGAAAAAGGGATAGGGGGTAGGCAAGTTGTAACAAAGGGTTTAGAAAAGAACCCAGGCTAGGCTGTGTAAGTTTAAGGTTTGAAATGAAAAGACACCAACTGAGACCGGTGATGAGTTACAGTAAGATGAGTCATGATATGGTGAGTCACGAATGAGAAAGGCATAGGCGAGGGAAGTGTACTGTAGAGTAGAGAAAAGAGTAGATGTGTGGATGAATCATAATAGTATCACCCACCATTGTGGTCCCCATTCAATGCTTTAAATGCCAGCAGGAGAAACATCTTCGACTCACCTGCCCATTTTATTGCTGCCCCTTCTGTCACCACTTCACCCCAGGACACAGTCAATCTCAGTGTCCCCAATGACAGTGTACCAGATGTGGAGGAACTGATCACATATGGTGATTCTGTCCCCTCGAGGATCTCAATCCCAATGCCTGGAATCTTATCAACTATAAGGAGAACGCAGGGGACCCAGACCAATTCTGAGGGTTCTGAGATGGAACTTCAGAGCTATACCGGGGGTAATATTACAAGTACAGGTTCCATGACCCATCACAGGACACTTACTCCCACAATCTCAGACAACTCTGACATGTGGCAGGATATACTTGCAATGTTAGGTGATAAAGCAGTGTGGAACACTGCCTTCTTGGAGGCTTTCTCTATTTCCCTGTGAAGAGAACATAAGCACAGACTCTATTCCCTACTTCTCCCGTGACAGATCTCAGTCTTCTTTTCTCTATCTATTGGTGCCGGTTGATTGTCTTCTTATTGGCTTTCAGACTCTTTTCCTCCTCAGTAGTATTCTCTCATATACTACCTCATAGTTCCCCTTTCCCTTACTGCTACCGAGCCAGCCCTTAATCTCCACTATAAATAGCTGCATAGATACCTTGTATATGATAACTTTGATCTACACAATATTTTGTGTCTACAAGTTCTGAGATCGCATCTCCCTGACCTTGCCTTGTTCCACTCAGCTCACTTCTTCTCCCTTCAGCTAGGAAGTAACATCCCCTAACATTGCCATCGCCTCAGAGACCTAGCTCCAGGCTTGTACCTTTGGAAGTCCACTCTTGGGAACTTGTTACATCTAACAAGTGTAACACATTCTATGTTAACATGTAAGTATAAACTATATGTACCCCTCCTTGCATTTGCTAAGAAACACAGATTTGCTGATCACAACATGTTCACCAGATTTGCAGGAATAGATGTGGGTCACATTTCCCAGATGCTAGGTGGACATTGTAAGAATAATGATAAGGGGTTGTGGGCGAGTGAGTGGACTCATCCCCAGGGGGTTCCCAGTGGGCTGTAAAGTGAGAAGGGTTAGCTATGATGTACCACAGCACGTCGCTGACAAAGATTACTAAAAAAGGAAATAGCGCAAGAGTGAGAACGAAGCAGATAGAGAAATCTGGTCAAGGACGAGGACCGGAAACTAGAAAACTAGCCAAGGACGAGGGCTAGGACTGAGGGGATGGCCAAGGATGAGGGCCGGAAGTGAAGAGAATGGCCTAGGATGAGGGCCGAGCGAGACGACAAAGTGATCAGACAACCCGAGTGGTCGAAAAATAATCTTCCAAGTTGGAATACAAGGGTTTTATAGTCCAGGGAATACCCTGGACTCTTCTAAACTACTAAAACACTAAATAGAAGCCAGGAGCAAAGTGGTAATGTGTTGCTAAGTAAACCCAAACTCATAATGAAGCTAAATAAAAAGTCCAAAGATAAAAATAGCTTAGACCGGACTCAGAATGGATTAGGACTGGACCGGACTCGGATAGGATTAGGATTGGACCAGATTGGACTCAGATAGGACTCGGATAGGGGTGGATAACATCTGGATACGGACCTAAGGAACTTTGGTTCCTTACAGCGGGCAGAGAGAGGCTCAGGCCATCCTCGCGGGGGTCATCTATGGTGAAGAGTCATGCTCATTGTACCGCACGTAAGCATCACCGTCGCGTCAGCCATTTTTGGTTGAAAGTCTGACCTCCACTACTATCAGTTACCTTTGCGTCGAAAAAGGTATCAGAATCACAGCAGAGGTATTTTATGATAGCGTGAAAAGGCGCAATCAAGAACTTTTTCAATGCGCCTGGGGCGTGAGCGATTTCCGTCAAGGGATGATTACCCTTGGGCAGGAGTTTATTTCTCCGAACGAGACGTTTCCTAGTTGTGCCGACGATCTCCTTGCCGAGGCTGCCGACCATTCCACCAAAGTAGATCTTGCCCACTATGCGATCGTTCAGGGTGCAGTGCCCCGCCTCTCCAACAGCAGCCTGGCTCGGCATTGCTGGTTGGCCAAAGAGTGGTCCAGCCTGCTTGGCATGGGACCTCAGAAACCTCCTGAACTTGTGCGTGCCAGGGGAACGATAGCCATGTCCGAGAAGGTCCTGGATACAAGGGAGCTCGCTGTCCAGGTCTCCAACATGGTCGCTAATGCAGTCATGAGCAAGCTGGCGGCCATCGGCCTGACTGCAGAAAACATCAAGAAGCTCGAGAACTTGGGAGAAGCGCCGCCCCTTGATGCCGTGGGTGGAGGCTCACAAGAAGCCAGTGTCGCAGATGCAGTCTTAAGCAAGCTGACAGCCATCAGCCTGACAGAAAAAAGTATCAAGAAGCTCGCGACCTTAGCGGGAGGAACACCATCCCTTGCTGTAGGTGAAGGCTCGTCACAGGAAGCTAGGACACCCCTCCACCTGAACAACGATCTGGACAACTTAGAGATTCCATCTTCATCCTTCACCACTGAGGATCCATTTGACTCTTCCACATCCTACGACACCTCGCCGATGCAATTTTCTAGTCAACGAAAGAGAGCCGCCATGCCCGAAGTTATCACCCAGGAGGAGGCAATGTTCCCACACCCAAAGAAGAGGATGCGGCATAATGAGGTCGATTGCAAGGAAGATGAATTTTTGATGGGGAACGTCCTGGTGGAGAACATTCTGCATCGTGACTGAGGCGAAGATGATTTGCTCCGGGGAAACATCCAATGCGCCATTCAAAAGCTGCTGCAGAACCCGAGTGCGTGCGAGAGGAGCAGGTCGCAGATGGAAGCCATTCTCTTGATAATGTGAAAGCGGCAGGATGGTTTGATAACCATGCGGACAGGCGGAGGCAAAAGCATGCTGTGGCTCATACCTCCTCTACTTGACCCCGGGGCGCGATTCATCGTTGTTTGTCCTTTCACGGTGCTCTTGAGCCAGCAATGTGAGCTTGCACAAAGGCACGGCCTTCGAGCAATTGAGTATGGGGTTGGGGACATCCCCCAGGACGTTCAAATCCTTTTCGTCCAGGTTGAGCATGTCGGGTGCCAAAAATTCTGCGAGTGAGCACCTCTCATTGGCTGTCATTCCAGCTGGAGAAAACGTTGACCCATTTTGTAGCAAGTTGACCATGGAGGGTGTCCCGAAATTCACGGCTATGTTCATTGATGAACACCATGACGCGCTCTCTTGCCCGCCAGATCGTGAGGTCAGTTGGAAAAGGCTTGCACGCTGGGCGTCTGACCAAGAAATGCAACTGTATCTGCTCTCTGCCACGGCCCCTCCTATACTCCAACAAAAGCTGCTGGATCCATACAATATGAAACCAGAGAACACTGCTTTTATTCGGTCACCCACGAACTGGCAGGAGATTGGACTGCACACCATCTCTGTGAACGGAGAGACAGGGCTACAAAGCTTGGTTCGTGCCCTTGCAAAAAAGCTGAAGGAGCGGGAAAGAATGCTTATATTTTTCAACTCACGTGACGAAGCAGAACGGTTTTCTTCCGAAAATCAGTGCCCTGTCTTTCACAGCAAGCTTCCAAAGGGCATCAACGGGAAGGAGTTCAACATGCAACTGTGGGAAAATGGGGAGAGCAAGATGATGGCGTGCACTTCAGCATTCGGAGTGGGAGTTGACAAACCCAATGTCCGATTCGTCGTTATCCACACACCGAAGTACAGCCTTATGTCAGTGTTACAGGCGGTTGGGCGAGCTGGTAGGGATGGAACAGAGTCTCATGTATTCTTCACCACCACCGCAGGGAAAGCTGGACCATTGTTCCCAAGTCATTGTTCAGACATTGACATGTGTTGGCAGCTAGGTCAACTACTGTACAGTGACAGGTGCAAGGTCCGTCAGGCGATGGAGTATATGGACGGAAAGACTCTGGCAAAGGAGTGTGGACAGATACCCAACCAGGTGCACTGCGACGTTTGTTATCCAGATAGTGAGGTTCACAAGGTCGCTCTGAAGGCGGCAAAGAGGCTGGCTGGAGAATGATCAGTATGAAACCCTCCATAGCTGATGAATGCTCCAGTGACAACTACTATTCATTACAACATGTTCAACGATCATATATCATAGCTTTTCAGCACTTTCATGGATTGCAAATTTGGGAAGCTACGGGCACTGCGGCTGTGAATGATCTTGAAGATTTCTCCATGCAGTATCGACCTTTCTGATAAAATAGCATCTTGGTTAGCGATACTTTCGAGCATATATTCCTTCTTCTTTCCAGACTGCGGGAAGCACTGCTTTACATGGTGGTGTTTGAGCTCGCCCTGGCAGCCGATGAGTAGCATGAAAGACTTATGAGGGAGTACTCACTGTTTGTGTTGCATAGCTGTCTGTGGTCCCATAGAGACATACCGTATCTGCATAATCACCCAGCGCATGAAATTTGTAGGTGTGGAGATTCAAGTTCCTTGCTTTTGGTCATGAAATGGAGGAGATTGTACGGCCTCGCTTAGCTGATACCATGGCTGTGTGATGCCCACGAGCTAAATTTTTCTGTTCAGTAGTGTGGCAACAGGCACATGCTGTACGTTGAAACTTGCGGGTTCAAGTTGAGCGTCCGAGATACTCAGTAGCCGCATCAAAGAGCTCAAGAGTCTGATCGGTATGGAGTCGGAGTTTAACAGATGCATGCCAAGTTGCAAGGTCGAATAGTAAGTCAAGTATAGTGTCGTTATGTTGCACAGGCAAGAAGCCCTCAAAAACGGATAGGGCACACTAAGTTGGTACACTCAGTCAGTTATGCTGAGATAAGACATACTTTCGTTGCTTAGGTACCTGAAGAAGATCTTCAAGGTTCAGCGCTGCCAGAGGCTTCATCGCTAAGGCATTCTTGTGAAACCGCCGGATCGTTCCTTGCCCAAACGTCAGGACTCTTCAGTACCTGTATTTCGGTCAATATTCTTGAGTAGGTTGAAAGATATACTGTATTACCTGTAATTCAGCTCTTGTATTGACGTTCCTCCTGCAGCGTACAAAATATGCATCAATGAGTAAAGATGGTCCTCCAGATAACAAGTTCAAATTCATGTAAAAGATCGACAACAAGCATGAGGAAATAATTGAATTCTTCGCCTGTGATCCGCTCTGAAAAAGCATTCTAGAGTATATTTTCGGTCAGTTCTGCATTGACGACCCTCAAAAGTTTACACACATTCGTTGGAACCAAGGACTCATCCGCTAAGATGTTCTTGATGTGAATGCCGTTGATATTTGCACCATGTTTGAAGATATATCGACGAGCCTTGGTGATTTTCTTGTGGGATTGGTCAGAGACTCGAATATTGTTCCGGCGCGTCTCCATGTCAGCTGGTGTACCCATTTTAGGTACGTTTGCTTTCTCAGTCAAGCAGTGTGGACAAAGACACAACCCGAGAAATTTGATACACGCAAGCAAAGTTCTAGAATCGATGATTAGATGACTATACAATTTGTTACAACTCGCCTAACCCCTACCCCTTTTTCGGCTCAACCCCTATCTCACACCTGTGAGAACCGTCCACACACTTGTACCTCGCCTCTCGCCCTCGTCCCTCCTGGCTTTAGGAGACCATCATCGTCCCTAACATGACTCCTTCACCTGGTCTAACGACTAGACACTACTCAGACCCGTCGTCTTCCGCCCCTCCCTACCCCGAGTTACACCCTCCGCCCTACCCTCCGCCATAGACCCGTTCCCGTGCCTATCCAGGAACACCCTACTCCCCCGTCACCTAGGACCTTCACCAGTCACATCTGGGGATCTTCCCCATCACCATCGTTTATCCCTGTATCTGCCCAGGATCTTCCCCTGACGCCCTCGTACGCTCTCCTCTTGTTCTTATTCACCATTGACACTCTTCATTTACGTTACCGTTGATGCCTTCGGCACACCCCTTCGCCCTAGTCATGCGTCCTACCGACGTCATGCTGTAGTTCTCCCTTTGCCCCGCTTACGCGGCCCCCACCCTCGCTTACTTCACACCTGGCACTTTAGCTTGCGCGTCCTTTTGACGTCCCTGCCCTTTGCCCACACCCTTGGCCCACATTCAGGCTCCTCTTGATTCGCATTACTTATATACTGGACCTTTAGTAGCTTATTCCCTATCTTGATCTTACCTGGGTATCCCCCTCGCATTGTAGCACTCGTACTTTGCATCTACACCCAATGTCACCACTTTGATCTTCTCCTACTGTTGTCTGGCGCCCCCGTCAGGACTTCCTCGACTAGGAGAAGCTCCCAGGTCTACGTCTCCGGCCTACCCGGTTGGAACGTAACACAATTAAAATTGTAGATACATATTTCTCAGGATAATCCGCACCATAAGTATAGAACCGAGGGAAGACACGACGTACAACCTGATCGGCAGATTTGATTACTAGACCGAACTTGTATGCATTCATGAACTTCTCGTCCAGTAAAAGTCTCCATATTTCTTGCATTCGCTCCTGCTTACAGCGAGTGTAGACATCGTCAGTAGATCCTCTGTGGAAATACCGGGTACATTCATCTTGAAAGTTGTTGGGTAGCTGACAATTTGTGATTAAATTAACACGTTGGGTTATCAGATGATGATAGACATACTGTGGGTATATATGCAATATGATGGCAGGCTGTCGCTGTGGGCTTCACACGGGTGTACTTGGACTGATTTCCAGAAAATAAATAAATTGGCCAAACAGATGCATCGCCAAAGTTTGTAAGGTGTGGCATCAGACCGTAGCATAATGGGGATAACGGCACATTCAAGATCACCGCCCAGCTCTCGTGAAAGGGAATGGGCTGATTGATATACGTTGAAGGACACGGGAGATGAATAAGCTTCGCCAAATACTCGGATGGGATCAGCTGTTGGATCAGGTTGCCAATACTCCGCAAAAGGGGTCAGATGAAATGTTGACGCGGTGTCGTCTTGGAGTGTGGCGATGATGATGTCGGCGATGTTGCGGTGGTGCACACCATTGACGGTAGGAGTGGGAATAGAAGGATCACGCTCGCCCATTGGCCACTTCGAGCCTTTATGAGGTAGTAAGATCGAAACAGATGATGTCTTCCAACCATGATTAGCATGGAATGGATTAGAATCATCTTGAAGATACATCTCGATACGTTTCTTCTCACGATCATGATTGAAAGTGCTCCGAAGCGAGGGTTGGAACCGAGGAACTGTGATAAATGACCACAGGCGATTCAACTCGGCATCAGACTCTTTGTTCATTCCAGAGTATTGCCAACACATAAGGAGTCCAGCAGTTGGGCTGGTAAAAGCCGACCACAAATTTTCTTGCGTGATTTAAGAGTCTGGTAGTCCATGAATGGCTGTGCAATCCAGTGCCTGAGAGTGCTCAGGACCCTCTAATGTGGGTGCATCAACGATAGAGAGGATATGGGCATCACCCCTCGGGAGACAGGAGGGTTGTGTCGGATAGACTCGAAATAAGCCCATTCCATTGGGCAGCGTTCTAAACTCAATAAGAAATGGGGGGTCATCGATGGAAAGATCGGCACCTGTGCATTCACATTCCCTTCGCCCTCGACTAGTACAGTTTTGGGCTTCAAATGGTTGAAAATGATGAGTACGGAGGGTGGAAAGGAAGGAAGGCCAACCTTACCATGAATGCTGCATGCGTTTCCAAGCGCTTCATGAATAGTTCCATCGCCTTGAAAGCTTGATCCCGCACGATTCTAGCCGACGGTCAACGTAACACCACAACGAATTGTGATCCTTACTTCTCTTTATCAAGCGTGGCTCCTACGTTCGGAACCACCTTCGCAGCCACGTCTTCAATGTTGAAACATTTTTTTGTCGCCGTAGAAGCCATTAACGTCACCACACGTGCGAGCAGAAATGGATCCTTGAGTGTTTTGGAGAACGCGGGCACAAGGACTTTTTGCTTGGTGTTGTAACCTAAGGCGGGCCCTAGTCGTCCAATAAGAATGCACGCATTTGTTCTTATGGACACTTCGGAGTCGCTTTGAAGGCGCGCAAGATGCCAGAGAAGGTCATTGTTAAGAATACGGTCACTGAGCTACATTCGCAAAGGTTGTCAGAAGTGTGGGCAAGGGTAAAATTGCAAAACGCACCTTTGGCGAAAGAAGGTCGATCGCACGTACTGTCGCTCCACGAATGACGGGAACCGTATCTGTAAAGCCAGACTGCTGATCCATTCTGATCAATACAACATGCAAGGATAAGAGTGAGGGTTCGCGTACGAGATTGGGCCAAACCTTATTTACAACAACTTTCTTATCGAAGCTATCCACGTAATTGGAGAGGTTATCGAGGAGTGCCATTCGTGTGCCTCGATCGGGGCTTACGGAGAGTCTGATCAGCGGTCCGAGGATTGTGTCCGTGTATTCGTCCGGTGAAACACTCTTTCCAAACTGTAGAACCAAAGGAACGATCGTGGCAGCGGAGGCACCTCCGTACTCGGGCGCAGTTACGAGGGAAGAAAGAATGTGGAAAGAGGCAAACTCAGGAGGGAACGAGGGGGCAGATTCTTTCAGCGTGCTATACTTTCTGCTGTCAATGAACGGGTTCTTCATACCACATAATGTAGTATCCACTTACCAAGGAAGCGTGACTTTCTCCGCTTCGCTGCCCAAGCTGAAGTTGTCGAGGCCGACGCACGCCTTCGCCAACCGATTGCTTGAAAAGAATCCAGAACCTTTGCCAGCCGTCTCTGCCATGCTGGTATCCAGGAGTGTTTTCGGCGGAGGAGGTAGATGCGGGGATTTTGCGGTCTCTGGTGGGGGATGGGCAGGATTGGAAACGGAATGCAGGAGTAGGCTGAGAGCATAGCTGTCTGCAGAGATAGGGCTGCTGTGCGCGCGATCAGTGGGCGTAAAATAAATAAATAAAGATAATAAACTCACTCCTTTAACGTGGACCAGCCACTTTTCTTGACCCCAGGCGGTGCACAGTTCATTGATCCCGGTAGCATACCGCCCATTATCTGAATCAAATTAGACACTGCCGTGATTGGACCAACACAGGCTTGCATAGAGGACCAGATTGTTGTCTTTGGGGTTGCTCAATACCTCGAAACCACCCAACTGCCACTCCCCGGAAGGTGATATGAAGATTTTCTTCGGTCTAACGCTACCGTGGGTCAATACAACGGAGTCGTTGATGGATGCAAGCACAACCTAGCATCTTGTGTTTCTAACCGAATGGTATAGAGCCGATACACGATGTACCGATATCCGATGCAACCCCCTAAGCAACCAACCCTGTCGCTCCTGTCGGCTTTTGGACGTCCATGCATGTAACACAGATGACAACGGTCGGACACGCATGGTCATGATGAGAATCGCGCTCTCCAATTCAACAACACCTATGAATTTGAGCACGTCAGGATCCTGGATAGTCCGTAGCTTTCGCAACGTATTTTTGGCAAGGGGGATCATCGACTTGTTGAGCGGGTGCACAAAATCGTATTCAAAGACCGAAATGGGGCTTCCATCGTCCTAGGCGCTGGTAAGGTCAGTTCATATTGGAGATGGGATGTGTGGGACAGTACACGTTTCACAGCATCATATAGGACCCATAACGTTTCGCAAGCGACCTTTGGGCCGAGTGTAAAGGGTAAATTGATGCCCGGTTTTTGGACGAGAGTTGATACAGCTACTGAGCCAAGATTGCGCAAATAGTCCATCGTTAGCACCCAAGTGTTTATAGTCGTCCTGGACTGAGTGAGGAGTGACACGTACAGCCGTTAACAGGCAACCTCACCGCAACCTGACCCGAGTCGAGGAAAGGGGAGAGGAGTAAAGATAAGGGGGGTGAGGGAAGGACGAGGGAACCCAACCCTGGATGCCGGGTAGTGGAACGAAAACGAGAAGCAGGGGGGTCGATACAGTGCAGGGTTGTACAAAAAACGCGGAGATCAGAGGAGCGATCCGCAGATCCACAGGCCATCCAGTGGTTTGGGCCGGTGTACTGGACGCGCAAGTCTTGTGCGCGAGGATGGTGGGGTGGGATCTAGAAGTGATAGTTCTACAACGTAGGGTTGTGCGAAAAAAACACGGAGATCAGAGATCAAAGGAGTAGACTTATGCTACAAGGGTGCGCAGGTCTTGTGCGCCGCGAGGGCAGTGCAGCGGCCGTATCCCTCGAGACTCTGAGTCTCTCGGGCACAAACTCAAGACATGGAGTCTTGGATTTGCGAAGGAGATCGATGGCACGAAGCCATCGACCTCCCTTCGATACCAGGAGAGCAGGGCGGGTGGTGGCGGGTCATGGTGGGAAGAGGTGGGACTTGGTGGGAAGAGGTGGGACTTGGCGTGATTCGGAGTGTGATTGCCAAAGATGGAAGGCGGTGAGGGCGTCCCTGAAAATGGCCGGTTTGGGTCGTAGTTTGTCTAGGTGGGTCGTGCCGCGCGTGGTTGACATTCGTCGGGGCTTGAAGCTTGGAAACGC
>JBBPSX010000294.1:0-14679 GCA_038093815.1 Neoboletus cf. brunneissimus | reverse complement strand
CGGTTCGTAAGTCGAGCGTCCAAACAAAAGGGTGACTCGAAGGAAGCAAATGCTCGGGGAGAGTGCCTGGACAGGGGGCGATCTTCGTGTGATCAGAACGACTGTCTTCTGATCTCGACGTTTTAGGCCTCGCTTGGGGAGACCAGGGACCGATTGATCATGGGCTGTTCGGACTAGTTTCAAGACTTCAAGTTCAAAGATCGGAGTCGACGGTAATCGACTTGGTGGATGGTTCCAGGGAAGTTACACGAAATAGTACTCACTTGATCTCGGTACCTGTAGATCCTTTATACTACGCCTCGGTAGACTGAGGGACGGGGGTTATTGGGCTGAACAATAGAATAACTGCAACTTGAATTGTTGACAATGCGTAGGGCGCAGGGGCTCATTGGTAGGTTGGACCATGCGGGATTCGGACAGCTGCCTATCAGGGCCCAGTAGTCGTAAGTACTGTGTTGAACATCATGCCACAAGCTTAAGTATAAGGCATGTCCAGTTTTGAAGCTTCGAAGCTTGATTGACGCTAGTGGTACAAACGGTCAGTTTGACCAGTACCATTCAGCAAAACCTGAGCAAGTAGTAACTGAACTCGATAAACGTGTTCAAAAGCAATTTCAGTATACAACACGAGGAAAGAAAGCAACTACATTACTGTAATACTCGTATCTACTCTACACAAAACGCTCGGCGCGCACGTCATGCAGGCACAGGGATCCGCTCCGTCAAAAACCGCGACAACACGTGCGTCAGATCCTTCCCTCTCTCTGAGTTCCCCAACACCTCTTCACTCTTCGCCAGCACAGGCTTGGCGCGCGTCAGCAACGCCTGTAGATCAGCCGTCATCTCCCCAGTCATACCCCTTCTCAGTCTCTCCGCCAGCGCCCGAGGCGTCCTGCCCTTGCTCGCGTCTAGTTGTGCATTGTGACTGTGACTGTGCTCCTCTGTCTCTGCTTCTGTCGCCGTGGGGTCAAAGTCGGGCTTGGACAGCCATACCGCGAGCTGCGTAACCGCGTAGACGAGGAGCGCCTCGAGGGTCCGTCGTGCAGTGATCGTAGCTTGACTCACGGCGAGGGGTACATCTTTGATGGAGGTAGAGGGTACGATCGCTTGGCCAGCGGGTCGGCTGACAAGACTACGCAACACATCGAGGGTGCAGTTTGCTAGCTCTAACAGTGTGCCTAGCGACGTTGGCTCTCCGAGGACAACCTTGGAATGCTAAAACGTAGGAAACACAGAAGCGCTCAGTAAACCGTTTGAGACGAACGAAAGGATAGAGACTTACAGGGATGATGAGCGCCTCCTGTAGAGGCCATTCCTCTTGTTCCTTTAGGAGTACGTCATACGCCCGACTGATGCCGACCAGCGTCGACACAATTGAACTACACAACCTGAACATCATGTGGACTAACCGTGCCGTAAGAGGGTGTTTCCGCAGGTCCATCATATCGAGCTGGGAGAACGACGAGTCCATTGGCTCCTTCTCCATCGCCGCCCGTTCTTCAGGTGTCACAGGTTCCAAAAGTCTGGCGAGGTGGTTCGGATGCGTGAGGGCGTAGTTCAGCTGCTGTAGAAAAACGAGCGCGCGCGTAGAGAAAACGCGAAGTACTTTTGTAACGACAGGATTCTGGTTCGTCGTGGTGGGGGGCACACTCTCCACGATGGCGTAAAACAGATTGACAGTCTGCTCCATCTCCTCCAACAAAGGTATCGTGATGGGGTCACCAATGCTCCAGGACAGCGCACGCGCGATTTGTTTCCCGTAGAGCTGGATCATACCACATGCATCTGCGCTGAAGAAATGGTGCTGGTTTCCCAAGGCATAAACGACCCCAGCCATGATGGAAAGCATGTAGCAGTATGCTTTATGCGCTGGACTGCGCTCTCCCGGTAATTCAGGCAACGTGACGTCGATCAAACCGTCACTGATGGCTGCACTGATACTATTGTTACTGTATGCCGCCACTACCCCTTCGCTCGCAAACCTCTCTGCACCAGACGGGATGCTGACGAGGGCCATGTGGAACAGGAATATATGTGGCGAGTATAGCGGCAATCGTCGGGCTCGAAGCAGGGGTAGATCAGAGATGCCAGCTATATCCGTACGAACTAACAATTCGAGGCTAGACTTGATGACGTCCGTCTCCTGGCACCGCGTGAGCCAAGGAAGCGACGAAGTGCTCACGTCCGGCCGAGTGCATTGCTCAAACACGGCAACAAGGAGTTCCATATCACGGTCGAGATCCAGATCAAGACGCGTTCGTGCAGAGTCGAACGTGAGGCGGAGAGCATCGACGACGAGATTCAAGGTGCCTTCGAGGAGCCCGGTGATTTTCAGGCGTTTGGCCGCGTTTACAACTTTGGGGCGAGTAGCCAGATTCCGGCATTGCCGAACGCAGAAATACAGGATTTGCAAGAGCGTCCTGTGGAACGGAACAGACACTTTACCGAGGAACGACGCAGAAGGTGGTTGTGCTTCGTTCTGCAACAGCTCATGAACATTGGTGACGAGGGTCATGAACGACTCGACCTCAGCATCCGTATCCGTCGTAGAGAACCATGCGACCTCGAGAACCGAGAGCAGGAGACTGAGTCGTACCCCATGGATGGTCGCCATCATGTCTCCTTGTCTCCTCTCTTGAGCGAGAGCCGCAGCGATAGTCGACGCTAACGCCAGCAAACTGGGCCTGGTCCCTTGTTCGACACGGATGAAGGGCAGCATTTGCTTCAACAAGAATTGCCAAGCCTCGGCCATGGCCGTCTGCGCGTGCGCCAAGGAAAGGTTGAGATTGATTGACAACACTTGTTTTTCAATCGCATCGACACCATCCTCATCAGGGATACATTGCTGAAGTCTACTTTTCAGCAGTTTCGGTGAGAACGTAAAGTTGTCACCAAACTCGCGCTGCGAGACTGGGTCTTGCGACTGAAGTTGCTCAAGCAAAAGGGTAGGGAAGCTTTGTAGGAGCTGTTCGGAAAGCTTGTCGTATAAACTTGGATCATAACAACTAGAAGCGCCTTCGAGGATAAGTTCGTTGAGCTGGTCTTCGCCTTTGAAAGAGGGGATAAACTGTGTGTAGCTGAACGGTTTCGGGAGAGGCTCAGTGGCACATTTCGGAGCTGGCTGGAGGAATATGTCCTGTCCAATGATGCGGATAGCGTATGACTTCACCATGCCTCGATAAGCTTGGACGGATACCGCTTGATGGAGATTAGACTGTCGTTCGCCGTCGACAGCGACAAACGATTCCACGGTGTAGTCTGGATCCGGCCCGAGTTCTTCTCGAGCGATAGCAGCGATTTGATCCCACAACCTTTTGTTTTGACGAGCGCTCTCGATCACAGATTGGTGTTCAAGGCCATGCTGCCACACAACATGGACGAAATGGAGAACGGATGCAAGAAGCGGGGGATTGGTTTCCCAAAGATCCTTCCAATGTCCGAGGGTCTCTGTCGCAATCTCCAGCGCGCTCTTCGACTTCTTCTTGTCACCACCTTGCTTCTCCTTCTCCTTACCTTTGGAGCTCGGGATGATAAACTCACCCGTGACAAGGAGCTTGGAGAGAGCAGGCTCCTTGTCTATGGCAAGGGAAATAAAACTCCAAACGGCACTTCGAAGAGAGAATTCTTCATATGGATGTTCCACTATGCGGACCAAGGAAGCAACCGTAGCCTCCGGGTTAGAGAGGTGACCGATGATCGTTGGGGGGGAAGGAACCGCTAACGAGAGGGACGCGCACAGGGCATGGAGGACGCGCATGGCTTCTAGAGGGACTACGGTGCCTACGTCTCTCTCCTTTACGAATGTGGCGAGCACATCCACGGGGTCTACACGGGGTCTCGCAGAGTCGGAGAAACCTGCACCTCCAGCCACTTTTGCGCAGAGCGCTTGTTCGAGTAGAGACGGCTTGTTGTTGTTGGAAGCTACCTTCTTATAGTTGAGCACTAAGCGCGCAAGCTGAAGGTGCGACTCGAGCAAGTATATTAGGCGGCGGGCGTCTCCAAACCTCCTCGCGCTGTATAGCGATCCAAGGATGTTCGGGCTGGCTGCAATAGCCGATACGAGGGGGTTAATCGTGGAAGTGGTGGCTTTGTGAAGGAAGGTGTCAATGACGGCCTGGCTCAGAGTAGGGAATGGTCGACTGCTGATGGCAGGGGGTGACTGGAAAAGAATATTTGCGTAGAACGACGATATCCGTCTGCCGATCTCAAAACGATCTCCCAGTCGAACATATTTCCAACCCAAGTGTTCCACCCAAATTTCGCCGTGTACGAAGTTCGCTGCTCGCATGAGAACTTCTTCTTTGACTTGGTACAGGCGCTGGTTATCTGGTGGAATAGTGAGAACGGAGACGAAGGCTTCTTGGAGGAGCTGCTGAACGAGGTTCAATAATGCGAGCGTCATTGTATATTGACCAGTGGCTCTCTCTGCAGGCAACGCAACCGCTACAAAACCAGAGGTTCGGGTGGGACCGAAGAGGGCGGTTGCAGAACGTATATAGAGCCAAACTCGGAGGGAATACTTGGGCAATGTAAGCAACGCCGAAAGCACGCTCATCGCCGACGTCACGAGTTGAGTACGAGAAAAGACGCGCGTTTGAGGACGACTGAGAGCTTCTTCAAGGATCATCATGGTTAATTGCACCAAGTCCGTGGAACTGTTTTCTGTTTGGGCGGTGGAATCGCTCGTTTCGAGAGACTCCAAAAGCCCCTCCGCAAGAACGGGTTTATCCTGTATGACGCTGCGGATGAGGTCGAGTGCATCCGTCGCGAGTGCTTCGTCACCTCCGTCACTAGTATCCACGCCGACGTCTTCTAGTCTTAGCGTCAAAGGAGACGAACCAGGACCCGTTCTGCCGAACGTCACATCCTGATACAAGTCCGTCGTACCCGCGTACGTACTTCGGCGAGTAACGTACTCCGTGAGCACATCTAGGATAACCTTCCAGCCACTGTACTCGTGCTGCCAACATACCGCAACGAACTCTGCATTGTCACCACTAAGAAGCCGTCCAGTGGAGCGCGGAGGTATTAATGAGCCACCAGGCAATCGAATCGATCGGACGTTGGTATATGTTAACCCAGGGGCTGAAGCGGAGCGCCCATATTGAAGCCTCTCATACACTGCGTTGGGACCTGTACACGACGAAAGGGGGATGACGAGCGAAAAGGTTGGGAGCTTGTCCATGTAATAGAAAACATGTTGAGCGCAGATCTCCCGTTCAGCTTCTTCTTCCTCGTCCACAGATAAAGAGTATTCAGCGGACGACGCCACGCAAAGAGGGTCGGTGTCGAGGAACCCGGACGCAGTCATTGCGCGCAGAAGTCTGATAAGAGGTCTGAAGTGGATCGGGAAGCGAGACCGAGCGACATCTATTATAGCCCGTCGTGCAAGGCCTTGCCGCCAATCGGACTGCCAGAACTGTCGACATATGCCAGCCACAGATCGACTTTCGCTTCTCCCGAACAGCGCAATCCATACCTCAACAAGCGAGTCGAAATCCGGGATGAGCTCCACAGGGACCAGCTCCACGACAGCCATCAGGAAGCCTGAATGAAAATAAGCCCCTTCAATTGCCTCAAGCATGACTACTCACCCTTTAACACAGAGCGAAACGCGATCGCGTTGGGGTCCGTTACGGTAGAGCCAGTCTTCCAAGCAGCTGCGGTGACGAAAAGCGGCGAAGTTGTCAACAACTTGTGTAACAACTTGAACAAGCCCACTTCGTTGCTTAATGCCACGCGACCCATAAGGACATACGTAGGTTCACGTTCTTTGCCGCGCGACGGATGGGTGTGTGTTGAATCGTAGAATGAGCGATACGAATCGGGGACCTCTTTCATATCTAGGATCTTCGCGCCTATTCGGGAGAGCACAAAAGCCCACCCTAGGTAGGTACATGCGTGCTGATTGCCGGGATGGGAGGTCACGAGAACATGTATCCGCTTCAAACAGTCCGGAGAAGCAGTGTAGAATGTCTTGTTTGCAGGTGCCGTCGATATTTCAATACCATCAGGCTCCGCAACCCTCTCCAGTTCCAGAACCTCGATCGTAAGGAGCATCCAGAGACCGGCAATGTCTTGGAGGACTTGCATGCCCTCCTCATCCAGAAGAAGTGTGGAATTCTGTTGGGAGGAGCCGAGATTCGTATTGTAAGCAGCTTCGAGTAGCTTCACCACAAGCTCGCCCTCGCACGGGACATATCCCCACATTATCCAGAAAAGCACTTCCAACATCGCCAATTGCTCTCTGGAATTCTGCTTGGCCCAACGAGACGCAGCCCTTGGGTCCTCACTAAAAATGATCGGTATGCTCTCTTGCGTTTTTCGCAGGTATTCGGAAACAAGTGAGTCTGCAAAGGCATGGCCGTCCGGGAGTATATCGGGGAGGCTCTTCGTAGCAACAGCGTGTACCGGGTTAGCGGGATCCTCCTGAGCACGGAAGAGTGGGATGAGAACGCGAAGGAGGAAGAGGCGTTCAGAATAGTAGAATGGTGTGATGGCAGTAATGAGTTCCTCGATAAGACTCTTGTCCGAGCTCGACCCGGAGCTTATTGACAGACCTTCGTTGTAGAGAAACGATCGTAGCAGAATGAACGCCTGAATCTCGTCAATCTCGAAATGCGAACTGAGCGCAATGGTGAATTCCTTCGAGACATCGTCTACTTGCAAGACACATCCGTCTGGCAGCGTGACTGTGCCACTCTCCACCGTTTTGCGCGAGGCGGGTGTTGGTTCACCGTAAGGCGTCGAGACATCCCGAATTTGCGAAATGCGGGGTGTTATTTTTTGGGATATCTGTTCCACCGACCCTCCGTCACGACGACCGGTGAGAAATGAGTGTAGCTGTTGATATGTGCTATAGCAAGAAACGGTGAGGTGTAAAACCAAGTGCGGGACATAGACTTACATGTCAATCAGCGACGAGCGCTGTGATGATTCTCCGGACATGGCGACACGACCCGGCGCGTGCACTGCTCACCGTGTTCGAGTACAAGGTCTTGTTTGTCGATGTTGATTCCCAAGGCTCTTGACAAACATATCCAAACAACGCGACTCCAACGTCATTCGGTGTATACTACGACAGTACCGCTACAAAAATCAGACCCAACCTCGAGCAGAGCCACATCCACCACCGTGCCCCCTTTCCCTCTCCACGACAAACATTGCATCCCGCATCGTCACCAACATTCTGTCATCCTCCTCAGCAGCTTGACTGGACGTTGTCGTAGCTTTCTTTGCGGAGACATACGGACGAGCCCACGATGTTCCAGCGGTAGTAGACGCCGCGGGTGCAGTCGTCGTTGCCGGGGTCGACGTCGCGGTTGGTGCCACGACCACCGGCGCGGCGGGCGTAGCGGCAACTGGCTTTGGTTTCGGAGTCGCTGTAGGGGCATTGGCCGCAGTCATCCACGCGTACTTCCCTCCAAGTCCTGCAGCTTGACTAGCAACTGCATTCGACATTTTCTTGCGCACGTCTTCGGACATGTTCCTCGCCGTGACACCGGGACCCTCCTTTTTCTTTTTCTTCTTGGGTGCACCGCCCTCTTCTTCATCTACGGCCATCGCGCCTCCGCTACCAGAAGCTTGTGCGGCTAGATTAGCTGCATGTGCAGCTGCGAGGTCGGCCCGCTCCTTGCGTTCCCTCCGAATCTTCATTTCTTCCTCCCTCTCAGTCTTTTCCAGAGTGGAAAGCTGCTTCCCTATATCATTACGTACGATAACACTCCACATGGGGGTACCGTCCTCGTACATGGATGGCGATTTGTCGTACTGTGCATCGGTGCGATGGCGAGCAGCTGCAACCATGGCTACGACGAGATCTTGTAATCGAGCACGAAGAGAAAGGGCGAGATAGTTCACGGAATCTTCCGGAACCTTGGTGATCTTATGTTGCGTTCCAATGCCGCGCATCGTTGGCCCAAGAAAGCGGGTGTCGAAGGACGGCGTTGTGGGTTGCTTTCTCGAGCGATCCTCGAAAGGTCGGTATGCTTGGTGAGAGTCGTATGACCGCTGCAAACTCTCTTCTTCGGCCTATATGTGTGTCATCAGACAGGCTCTACAGAACAAAGGGGAAAAGCAATACCCTCAGATCTACACCGGCGCTACCAAGCGCATCATTCAAGGTAGCCACGTCAGCAGTGTCCACACCACTGGCAGCAGTTGCAATGGTACTTGTCGCAGCAGTTGCAGTCGTAGCGGTCGTAGCGGTGACCTGTCGCTGCTGCGTTTGCGCTGTATTCATCGCGGGAGCATACTGGTAGTGTGTATAGGCCGCCTGGGGGTAATGTTGCGAGTATTGGTAATGTGAATAAGGAGTTGTACTGGGTGGCGTTCAGTATTACAGTGGGGTGTCAGATAGCAGAGACGTATTCGACTGACGTAGCCACTTGGGGTTGCTGTTGGAGTGCTGGATCGATGGGGATCTCTGACCGACCCCACTGTGTAGTGTATTGTTGAGTCTGGGCCGGGGCGGGTGTTTGTGGAGTGTCAGACTCGGCCTTCATCACGAACAGTGTTGCTGCTTCGCGCTGGACTGAGCAGGCGCTGAGAGAGGACTCAAATGAGCGAGTCATTCACGTGATTGAAAAAATCAAGTCACGTGTATGTAAGCGCGTTGAATTGATAGCCATAATTGTTTGGCGCTGTGGGGTCCAGGTTTAAATTCTTGCCAAGCTCTGGCACTTAATCCCGGGCATTTCTTCTTCTTCTTCTTCTGCTCTTCAAGACTTGACGCCTTGTTCTTTCTCCACCGCAAGGCCGGTTACTTTGACTTTTGTCACGAAGGCTTTACGCCGTCTCACGCACACACGCATCTTACGCTCGCTCATCAAGAATCAGTCAAGAATCAACCACGATCGCGTTCACGATGATTCCCTTCATCCTCACCATCGCACTCAGCTTTGTTTCGTTCTTAGCTTCGGCATTTGTCATTCTTCGTATAGTGATTCCCATCTTGCCTCCTCACCCTTTGAGCCGACGAGTAGCTCCGGTAAGCCCATGTCGTATCAGAACCAGTTGCCAAAACTAACATGCTGTGCACAGTCCGAGTTTGGACTTCCCAACTATAACTTCCGTTCGCTTTCAGCGGCCGATAAGAGTCATCTTTGGCTCGCCTCGCTCGACCTCCTGGCTTTGTGTGTGTTCATCTGGCAAGCGGTGTCAGAGTATTCTGGCGGAGCAGCTGGTCTTGCTGATGCCAGGGACCCCGCCACCTCAGCAAGACTTTGGTTCGCTTTGACGATCAGACAGAGCTGCCTCCTCGTTGTTTCGGGGGCGACACTTATTCATATCCGCATGGGCCGCTCGGTGTCATTCGGCCGCAAACATTGGATGATATGGGCCCCAACGTTACTCCTCGGTTTAACGTCCACGGTACTTGCTGCAGTCCTTGCGGTCGCAGGTGTTCCGAGTTTCTTCGCTGGCGTTATCGCTTATTTGGCCACTACTGCCATCCTCAGCACCGCCGCCTTTGGTGGCTTGGTCTATACATTGGTTGTCATCAAACGCAACTTGACGGCCTTGAGTGAGCCGACGGACAGTTGGCCTCCAGTGAAGGAGGTTGAAGAGAAACCTCGACCGTCTTTCGCCACTGAAGACATAGATGCTCTTCGAGAAGGCAATTCTTGGGTCACCTCTGACGCCGGCTCCTCGCGTCATGAGAGCATGTCAAGTTGGTCTTTCTCTACTCATCATACTCGCCAAGGGTCCATGCGTTTCACCACATCCCAACCTTCATTGCAACCCAAATCGTCGCATTGGCACGCCTATGTCGGGTACTGACCCTTCCATCCCTCCCGTACCTCCGCTTCCATCGGCTTATCGAGGAAACTCTTCTCTAACTTGTATCGTGAATGGGGATCCTGATCCGTTCCGCCGTGACGTCCCAAGTCGTCCTCGCCTAGGATCTCAGAGTTCTTGGTTGACATCACCCTCAGTCTCGCAAGCTAGCATGTCTGCTTGGTCTTACCCCACTACTCCGATAACTGGTAGCGCTGCTGAAGTCAATGCAGTGCTACCCCCCCATGCGTTGCCTTCTCGTCCAGCTACTCCGATGACTAGCGTTGCTGACCTCAATGCAGCATTGCTTTCTCAATTGGAGCCTTCCAGACCTGCTACACCCGCTTTGTCGAGCGCAAGGGTGCTCGGCGGTTATGGCTACACTGCCGACTCGGAAAAGGGCATTGCTTCGCTGGCAGTCACCGGAGGCGAAGTTGACATTTCTTACGCTAGATACGTGCTTTGGTTGCTTTCTATCTGGGTTCCCTTCGTCAGTGCATCTCTTGTCCTCCTCTCGATTAAGCTGAGAATTTGTTTTCAGGCCTTGTCTCTGCCTTATTTGGCTTCGGTTGCAAGCTCAGGCTCTACTTCGATCAAGGCCCTTCCAATTATGCTCGTACTTTCTGTGACGTTGTCTTCTCCTCTCCTGGCCTTGAATATTCTCGTCCGTTCACCTATACCCATCCCTACCGGTTTGTTCGGCGTCCATGCCGAACCACCCTCCGCCGTCATGCGCGCGCCATCTCCCACCGAAACACTAGCCACATACTTCGGTGAATGCAAGAGAAGCGGCAGTGTCACGGTTGTTGAGGGCCGCCGTTCTGGAGACGTCTGGATTTCTCAAGGCGATGCGGTAGATGGCAAAGGGAAAATTGGCCGTGCTCTTGGGCTCATAACGCCTCTCCCTAGACTTGCAGTCCTTCCACCAGAAGAGGAGCAGCGAGATGGTGAAATCACTCCGCCTCTACCCATGCAAGAAGACACCTTTAATACCACCATTCCCCCTACTCCCCAGTCTGCCAACAGTGCTGAACTGGGCAGAATGCGCAAGATGCGCAAGGAATCGAAGGCTTCTTCTTATTTTTCTGGCGATGAGGCCTTCGCTACTAAGATTATGATTGCTCAGAGACACTACTCGGCTGTTGCTACCACTGTTGTCGTTCCCGCGTCCCCCGAGAAGACGGAAGCCCCTGACTTGTCGAGCGTGGCCACTGGGGTTGATGTCATACCAACCATCATCCGTACTTCGTCATCTCATCTGCGCTCCCGCTCAGTGTCGTCTATCATCGGTCAAGCTGTCACGACTGCTGACATTAGGGCACCTCCCTGCCAACCTCTGCCTCCTACACCCCCCAACATCCGCAATGCCAAGCAGACCGCCAGGCAGCTCCTCCACAGGAGGTCCTATTCGTCTGACTTTTCTTTTGGTGCTACTGTCAACGATGACATCAAAGAAATTGACGCACTTACAGCTGGCGTTCTACCACTTCTTGTTCCCGGCCTCAAGCTTGGTGAAGAGATGAAGATACAAGATTGGAAGGAGTTTTCCCCACCTTTGAGCAGCACGATCACGAAGAAGAACCCGACGGATGTCGCTCAGAAATCTGCTGGACCCGAATTCGGTGTACTGGGTCGAGATGACCCTCCTCCCCAGTTTCGCTCTACTCCGGCGCGAGGAAGGCAGAGCCATAGAGCAGGGAAGGTCTCTGGACGCAAGAGAAACCACTTCAGTCTTTCCAGGTATCTGCGATTCGACATTTCATCGAGTAGGCTATTATATCTGATCTTACTTTATCCTCTGTAGTCTTAGCCTTGGCGAGGATGCCACTCGTATATGGAAGAACGACCTGAATCAGGCACTGACTGCGAAGACTGGACAATATACAAGCCTGCCTACCGATGGTACCGATCGGCGCAACACGGTATGCGGTGACGAGGCTGTTCCAAACTTCATTGCACATCCGGTGACCGAAAGTCAAGTACACCAGCATGCACCAACGACCGGCGCGTCCTTGGGTCGTTCAATGTCCACTCGTAACATAGGCCTCCGAGTTGAAATTCCTCAAGGAACCAACAGTGCCCGGACTTCGCTCGCTACTCTTGTCCCGCCCTCAGCCGCTTCGACCGTCACCCTATTCGAAGCTGAGAGTAGCTTTGAACCTATTGCTCAGAGCACTCCTTACGACACCCAGAAAGGCCACCCATACAGTAGAAAATACCAGACTGCAGCCATGACTCAGATCACCAGTTCATGTCGCTCTAGTATTGCATACATCAAATCCGACGAAGAACCCATCGAGCCTGTCAACCCTGTGGATCCTAACGCTTCCCCGACGACTCTTGGTCCTTTAGCGGTGAAATCACTTGTACCTAAAGCCAGTCCATTGCGGCGCAAGTCATCGACGTCGGAGGACAAGCCAACTGTGCAAAGTGGCGGTCTCCGTCCACTTTCTCTCCTCAAGGATCGCGATGCCTCCAAACTTGCTGGAACGCGACCGCTCGCTCTTGGAAAGAAGAAGCAGAGGTTGAAAGTGACGCGTGACGAAAATGCCGATCCCAATTCTACGGACAAGTACTTGAAACCGCTCCAACCCGGACGCTCCGAATCCAGCAAAATGAGAGGCATGCTTCGCAGGGACGAAATATTGCCAACCGTGATTATCAGACCGCCCTCAACTAACGCAAGGATGGGACCTCCTTGTGAATACTGGTGAACCTTTTGACGCTTTTGCATTCTTTCACGAACGATTTTTAGACTGGTTGAACGATGTTTGTCGCATTGCTTTCCATGTTTCGCTTTCCTGAATTGCTTACGAGATTGACCCTCGAACTCAAACGAGTTCAACTCCCCACTTATGCGACCTTTGGCATGGAAATAATGTCCATACCCCTCATGAACATACATACATACATGGCTGCATATAGTGGTCATACTGATACCTTTCCGCGACACATTCCATTACCCTATTCTGTCAAACCTATTAGCTTTCCCCTATGCTTGCCTCTTTTCAAGTTTTACTACTACACAGTATGCTGAAAAGCTTGCTTGAATCGCCTTTGGATGTGACAATGCTACAAGTTTTCGGAGTCCTAGTTGGGAATGATGACCAAGTTGTTGGTGGATAGGATATTGTATGGTTTTATTCAGCAGGGCAGAAACTACAGTCCTTGGGCATACAAAAGCTCATGAATTGTGCTGTCAATCATTAATTGCTCACATAGGCCATGTATTGGGGCTCCGGTTGTTCTTTTAAAGAAAGAAAGAACCCCATCCGAGTCGGCTCCCTATTGCCAAGTAACAATCATCAAACCACTAGCATATAGAAGAGCACATAACCAGACCTTGAGGTATATATACCTAGTCTGGTGGTCAGTATGGTTTGGCTTCATAAATGGGCTGATCACCAGACTGAGTGCTTCCCTTAATTCTGGATCTTGGTGAGTATGCTTCATATGCAAATGCAAACAAAACACATTGAGATCAGAGCTAACATGTCCTTTCAAAACATCATTGTCCCAATGGTAAAAGCACTGTGATTCCCCGAACATATGTTCTAGTGAGTGGTCATCCTACACCCTGGCCCCAGGGGAGTGGTGAAGAAAAGCTAACCCTAGATAATGCAAAACAATCCTATATACACAAATCCTATATAATTATTCCGGCATTATGTATCTAGGATTAGCTTTTCTTCACTACCCCCCTGATGGGCTGCCTGAGGGCTATATACTAGTAGGGCCCATGTACCCTGCCAAAAGTGAGCTGGGAGTAAGTTGATTCTCTTCCTCACACTTAATTCCTGGTGGTACACCAATCACCATTTTCATCATTTTGGGATTATTAGTTAGGACAACACTAGAGCACTTTTTGTTACAACTCCCTCTTACACCTACCTCTTTGAACTCCTCTCTCTCTTCCGCTTACTTCCCATTTCTCGCATTCCCTTCAGTTCCGGTCGGAAGTTCCGACGCACCTATGCCTTTCACTTCTTGCATTCCCTTTAGTTCCGGTCGGTAGTTCCGGTTGGTCACGGACCCTTTTCATTTAAACCCTAAAACCATACAGCCTAGCCCGGGTTCTTTTCGAACCCTTCCCCTCCACCCCGGGCAGCGCCCCTCTTCTCATCTATTCTTCATTTCCGACTATTACCTCCGTTCCACTCCCTTCCCGTGCCCTTGCTGTAGTACCCCGCTCGGACACCGTGCGCACCCCCTACCCAGTACTTACCTTTCTTGACCCGGTCTGTGCGCAAGAGGGTACATTACTTAAACAGCTAGCCAGTGCACTTGTACCCTAGCTTAGCTTCCTGAAATCTACTCTCAATAAGCTCACCTTGCGCGATTAAGTCCTTCGCCTGTTACTGAACTGGCTAGGACCTTCGCTTCCCTCGTACTCGACAACAAGGCCTCAGACCTGAGTCGACCCAGGCCTCGGACCACAGATCCTCGCCTCCCCTGTGTCCCTTGTACTCCACGTCCTTAGTTCGAGCTTTCACCTTCAGGTCTACGGACGCCCGCTTCCGGTCGAGCCGTAACAAAAGCTAAGCTCTTTTCACCGCGGTTACTATCATCGTAAACCGCCCACCATTTCCAACCCCTCTGAACTCTACGGGTGGCGTGCCGCCTACTCGGAATCCCCATACGACACCGAAGAAAACCCCTCCCCCGAAGAGGAATCGGAGCAGTCCACCGACCTTGATATCCCTGACGAAGAACAGGAACGCTCTAGCCTCCTCTTAAGCCACCAACTCTCTGCCCAGCTCTCCCTCCCTCGAGAACCCACCCCACCCTCCCCTACACCAATCGCCACTCGACCCGTCTTCCCCATCCCCACCCCCTCCACCTCGCATCATCCACCTACTGTCACCCGACCACCCCTCCCCCCTCCCTTCCCTAAGATGTCCT
>JBBPSX010000293.1:0-14725 GCA_038093815.1 Neoboletus cf. brunneissimus | reverse complement strand
GACAGTCATAAAAAGGCTCAACAAGTTGCCAAGGGATTTTCCCAAGTCAAAGGCCTTGATTTCAATGAGATCTTCTCCCCAGTTGTGAGATTTGAGATGGTGTGATGCATGCTCACCCTATCAGCTCTACAAGGTTGGTACATATCGGGCCTCAATGTCCGATCAGCCTTTCTCTATGGAAAACTAGAAGAGGAATTCTATATGGAGTTTCCTGAAGGGTTTATGCCTCCCCATCTAAAAGGCAAAGTACTCCGACTACTCCATGCCATTTATGGCCTTAAACAAGCAGGCTTAGCTTGGTGGAGGTCACTTGACAAGTCAATGAAGGAAATGGGTTTCGAGCAACTCAAAACTGATGCCAGACTCTTTGTATACCACAAGGGAAATGATATTGTCCTGATGCCCTTTTCTGTGGACCCAATAAAGCTCTTGTAGACAAGCTTAAGGCCATATTCATGAAGAAGTGGGAATGCTGCAACCTTGGGGAACCTTGTGAATTTCTTAGAATGAACATTAGGAGAAAAGGTCTGAAACAGATTCATATTGACCAAGTATCCTATCTGGACAAAGTTCTGGAGCGATTTGGAATGTAGAACACAAATCCCACCCAAACTCCTTTGCCACAGGGATATTACCCAGTAAAGAACAATGCCCCTATCAACCATGGATTGCAGATGTGCTTTCAGACAGTTATCAGCTCATTATTATATATCATGATTGGTACTCACCCAGATATTGCCTATGCTGTAACACAAATGGCTAGACATTCTGCGAATCCCTCACAGGAGCACCTTGATAAGGCCCTGTATATCTGCTGATATCTTCTTGGTACCAGAGACTACTCATTAGTCTACGACAGTTCAAAAAATTCTGGGATTATTGCTTGTACAGACTCAGATTGGGGCCAAGACCCTGATACTAGTCACTCTCAAACTGGCTACTTTGTTAAGTTAGCTGATGGCATTTTCCTATGGAATTCACACCTGCAGAAAACCACTGTTCTGTCTTCTACTGAAGCTGAGTACATGGCTCTGAGTGACTATATGTGCCAAGCCATCTGGATTAAGCAGATGATGGAAAAATTGGGTTACCATCTAAAACCAATCCCAGTTTGTGGTGAGAATCAAGGATCACTCTTTATTGTGCAGAATCCTGTTACCGAAAAGAGATCCAAGTATATCTGTATCAAGTACAATTTCATACGTGATGCTGTGATGGTTTCAAAGGACATAGAACTACTGTTCATCCCTGGAGACAATAATCCAGCAGATATGTTCACTAAGAATCTTGGACATGTTAAGTTTGAGAAGTTCCGTTCTCAACTTGGTCTCGAACTTTACCTGCCAGCTTGATGCTTTGCTTGCCTGTGTAACTTTCCTATATCTCTGACACTGATTGTATCCAGTATACAAAGCAAGGGGGAGTATTGAAGTATAGTGTAGTTACACTAGTATTTAGTAGTATTACATAAGCATGTACCTTCGACTACTTAGTTTACAAGTTGCGACTAAGTTACAATAGCAGTTTCAATCCTTCTTGAACATGAACCACACATGTCAGTCCCAACCCCAGGTATGTAGCCATAGGGCCCTTTCTCCCTCGGTACAGCACTCACCATGCTATGTCCTGTCATACAAGGCCACTCAATCCTCTCAACATCTATGACAGGGAACTCCTCGCCATCATTCATGCCCTTAAGGCCTGGTGGCATTACCTTCATGGATCCCCCTTCCTGGTCCAGGTCTTTACTGACCACAAAAATCGCACCTACTTCCACTCTCCCCAGACCCTCAACCATTGCCAGGCACACTGGCTTCTTAATCTTGCTGACTTTGATTTTAAAATTGTCCATATCTCCGGATCCCAACTCACTGGGCCCAACACTCTTTTACACCAACTGGATCATCTCCCCTGTGATACAGATAATCAAGGAGTTACCTTCCTCCCCCCCCTCCCTTTTTGTCTGCCTCATCAATACTGCTCTCTCTGAATGTATCAAGTCTGCCTCAATGGACGATCCTTGTGCTCTTCAGGCACTTCAGTCCCTCTCCCACAACACCCTGGCTTTCCTTTGCTCTTGCACCTCCCCTTGGCAACTGCTCAAAGGCATTCTCACTTATAACAGTTGCATCTACATCCCTGCCAACTCCTCCCTCCACTGCTCCATCATCTAATAATGCCACAACCACACCTCCACTAGCCACCCCAGTTATCTTAAAACCTGCCAGCTTGTTGTCTCTGGATTCTGGTGGCCTGGTCTCACCTCCTATGTCCACCACTATGTCGAAGGGTGTGCCTGTTACAACTCGCCTAGCCCCTATCCCTTTTTCAGCTCAATTCCTATCACATACCTATGAGAACCTGCCTCACACCTGTACCCCAGCCCTTGTCCTTATCCCTCCTCACCTAGGGAGGCTGTCATCATCCCTAATGTAACCCCCTTGCTTGGTCTTATGACTAGACACCACTTGGACTCCTCATCTTCCATCCTCATCCCCACTCCAAGTTACTTCCTCCATCCTACCTCCTGCCATAGACCCATTCCAGTGCCTATCCAGGAACACCCTACTTTCCCATCACCCGGGACCCTTACAGGTCACATCTGGGGATCTTTCCCATCACTGTCATTCATCCTTGTATCTGCCTGGGATCTTCCCCTGGCTCCCTTGTATGCTTTCCCTTGCTTCTTATTCACCTTGACATTATTCATTACCTTATCCTCTGGAGCTGTCACACTCACCCACACCCTAGTCATGCATCCTACCAACATTGTTACAACTCGCCTAACCCCTATCCCTTTTTCGGCTCGAACCCCTGTCTCACACCTGTGAACGCCATCTGTACACTTGTACCTCGCCCCTCCTCCTCGTCCCTCCTCGTCTAGGGAGGCTGTCATCATCCCTTACGTGACTCCCTTGTTTGGCCTAACGACTTGACACCACTCGGACTCCTTGACTTCCACCCTCGCCCCACTCCGAGTTACTTCCCCCATCCTATCCTCCGCTGTAGACCTGTTCCCATGCCTACCCAGGAACACCCTACCTCCCCATCACCTTGGACCTTCACTGGTCACATCTGGGGATCTTCCCCATCACCGTCATTTGTCCTCACATTTGCCCAGGATCTCCCCCTGGCACCCTCGTATGCTTTTGCATTCTTCTTATTCACCTTGACGCTTTCCATTTACCTTACCACCGGTGCTATCAGCACCCCCCCTTACCCTAGTCATGTGTCCACCGACGTCATGCTGTAGTATCTCCCTTCGACCCACTTATGTGGCCCCTACCCTCATTCATTTCACACCTGGCACTTTAGCTTGCGCGTTCTTTTGACGGCCCTGTTCTTTGCCCACACCATTGGCCCATATTCAGGCTCCCCTTCATTCATATATTTATATACCGGACCTCTTCATACATTTGTTCCTTATCTTCATCTTACCTGGTACACCCCCCCCCCCTTGTACCTAGCACCTTGGACTTCCCCTAGCGTTATAGCACCTGTACTTCGCACCTTGCCAATGTCCACCCCATGATCGTCTTCTGCTGCTGTCTGGCACCCCCGTCAGGACTTCCTCGACCAGGAGATGTTACCAGGTCTATGCTTCCAGCTGCCCAGTTGGGAACATAACAAACATCATGCTGTATTCCCCTCCTTCGCCCCACTTGCGCAGCCCTTACATTTGCTTATTTCACACTTGTCACTTAGACTTGCATGTCCTTCTGATGTCCTCGCCCTTTGCCCATACCCTTTGCCCACATTCAGGCTCCTTTTCATTTGCATAGTACTTATACTGGACCCTCAAGTACACTTGTATCCTAGCTTCAGCTTACTGGTTCTTCCCCTGGACTTGTACCTAGTCCCTACCGGCTATACCCCCTTGTATTCACATACCCAGCCTATGCAACACCTTTGATTGCCTTCTTCTGTCGTCTGGCACCCCCATCAGGACCTCCTTGATAAGAAGTCACCTACCAGTCTATGTCTTGGACCTACCCAGGTTCGAATGTAACAGTGCCACCTGCCAACAAAACAAGTCGAATACCCACCCTACCATCCCCCTGCTCACCCCTATTTGCTCCACCTGCACCTGCCCCTTGCAGCAGATCTCCTGTAATCTCATCACTGACCTCCTCCTATCCGGAGGCTTTGATTCTCTTCTGGTCATGGTCGGCCATGGACTTACTAAGGGGGGATTCTCTGCCCTACCAATAAGACGGTGATAGCAGAAGGCATCACCATACTCTTTTTCCTTTTTGTTTACAAACGCTTCAGCCTCTTTGACAAGGTCATCTCTGATCAGGGACCTCAGTTTGCCTTGGCATTTTCCAGGGAACTCAGAAAACTCCTCAACTACGACCTCACCCTCTCCATCACCTATCACCCTCAAACCAATGGAGAAACTGAATGGGTCAACCAGGAGGTTGAGACCTATCTTCAGATCTTCTGTGGAGCCCACCCTACAACCTGGGCTGACTCGATTGCCAATGTGGAATTTGCCCACAATCACTGCCCCCACTCCATCATGAATCAATCTCCGTTCTATCTTATGATGGGCTATGAACCCCATGCCCTACCCTCAGTTATCTCTGAAACATCCCTACCCGCAGTCACCTCCCACATCAAAAACTTGACAGCTGCCTGTGACAAGGCCCTAGCAGCCCACGAACTTGCACACCAAGTAATAATGTCACACAACTGGAGGAAGTTTAAACCTTTCAAGAAGGGAGATAAGATTTGGCTCAAAGCCCACAATTTGAAATGATCAGTTCTCAACCCCAAATTTGTGCCTAAATGGAAAGGACCCTTTATCATTACCAAAACCCTCTCCCCTATTGTCTATTACCTCCACATCCCCTCTACCTGGAAAATACACCCTGTCTTCCATGCCTCCCTATTGGCTTCATACAAGGAGAACTCCATGCATGGCCCCAATTTCCCTGCTCCACCACCAGACCTTGTAGATGGCGAAGAGGAATATGAAATCAAGAAGATTCTCAAATACTGAGGCTCCACCCGCTCCTGCTCATATTTGATACATTGGAAAGGGTATACAGCAGAAAAAGACTCCTGGGTCCTGGAGCGTGACCTCAAACATTCGAAGGCTGCCCTCCATGACTATAAGAAATGACACCCAAGGCACTTCCCCTCCAGGTCCCCCTCTCACACCTGAATCCATCAACTGCCAACCAACCACTATGCCCTGCTCTGATGTCCCCTCTGATGACTACTACCCTGCCACCATCCAGGTCTCCATCACCCCTTCCTCTGTTTTCTTGGTCTCTTCACCACCAGTTGCCTTGCCTACTCCTTCTTCTACTCTTTATGATCCTATACCCTTTGTCGAGGACATCTCCATGCCTTCGTTCCGCATCACTTCTCCTGGCTGGGACTCTCCTTCTCCTCCCCCTCACCACCCTGCTCCTGCTTCTTTTGCAGGCCCTGCTACTCCCATGACCGTTGTCTCAATAGGCCTTCCTGTCTTTGCCCATCGTCTCCATGAGGACCTTCCTAATGGAGAGGCCCTGCAACAACTGTGCACTCTCCTTCACGACTCTTGGCTTATGGTCTTTGTCTCCTCCCACCTCAACCTCTGTTCCCCCCTCTGGGCCCTTTATAAGGCATATCTCCAGTACTCCCACCTTCACCTCCTCATTGCACACCCCAACTCATCAGCCAGCGCCCATGTCGCCATCCTCAAATTGCAGATCAACCAGATCACTGAGGAACTCGAAGGGAACCTTGTCATGGCCATGTACCAGCTAGGCATGCTGGAGTTCTTGACGGAGATTAAACGATATTCTACTGAACTGGCTACCTTTTCTATCCTCTCTTCTGATGTTTCCTCTGCCTCCTCCTCCCCACTAAACGATGACAAAATCTGCTTCATTGAACAAGTAGAAGCCCACTGGACTGGACATGAAGGACATGCAGCCCTTCCCCCCTCTCACCCTCGGTATGCCAAGACCTGTTACAAGGGTCACCGTCTGGGTCACATCCAATCTGACTGTCAGTATTATCAGTGCCTGCACTGCCTTCACTGGGTCCCAGGCCACTTCAGCTCCCATTGCCCACTTTACTGACATATCAACCCCTTTCAATTATTTTTGACTACATCTTCATCCTCACGTTGTACCCACTTGTCCTCCTCCTCCACTGCCATCCCACCTCACCTAGTACCACCACCTCATCACACCTCCTCATGTCCTCATCATTGGCCCACCCCAGCACCCGCGCACTGTTCCTTACCTCTGCCCCCTCATCCCCCCATTCCCAAGTATGACAACTGTTATGGTTTGACCTTGAAAGGGGTGACTGCAGACCCAAAAAGTGGAAGCTCAGGCTGAAGAGAGTGAGGGCAAAGTCAAGGGTGAAATGCTAAGGATGTTAAGGGGCAAGGACATAGGTGGAGGTGAGGGTCCAGAGTCCAAGACCTCAGTCAGCTCAGGTCTAATGCCTTGTTGCCGAGGACAAAGGGTGCAAAGGGCTAAGCTAGTCCAGTGACAGGCAAAGTCAGATCACACAAAGGTGAGCTTCAAAGTGTAGATTTGGGAAGCTAAGCTAGGGTATAGGAGCACTAGCTAGCGGGTTTAAATAGTGTACCCTACTGCGCACAGACTGAGTCAGGAATAGTAAGTTCTGAGTGAAGGGGAGAAGGTGTGCATGGTGTCTGAGTGGGGGTACTATAGCAAGGGCACAAGCTAGAGCAGAATGGGAGTAGTAGCTGGAAATAAAGAGTGGAGATGAAAGGGGTACTACCCAGGGCAGAGGGGAAGGGTTCAGAAAAGAACCCGGGCTAGGCTGTGTAGGCTTAAGGTTTGAAATGAAAAGACACCGACTGAAACTGGTGATGAGTCACAGTAAGATGAGTCACAATATGGAGAAGGCATAGGCAAGAGAAGTGTACTGTAGAGGAGGAAAAGAGTAGGTGTAGGAATGAATTGTAATATTACCCCTGGGTTATCCTTCAAGCCACTGGTGAAGAAACCCTAGTAGAGATTGGCTGACCTGCTGTAGGGGGAGCCTGTAATGTTGCCCCAGGTGATATTGTTGTAGATGTCATTGCTGTTGTCGTATTCAGGGGTAGGGAGGCACGGGGGTGGGGGTAGGGAATGGTGAGGGGGTGTAGGAGTGGGCTGACAATGAGGGTGAGAGGAGGTGGAATGAGGTGGTGGTATTGAACGAGGTGGGGTGGCAGCAAAAGACAAGAATGAGTGGGTATGACGCGAGGATGAAGACGTTGTTGAAGATGATTGAGAGGGGTTGATATGTTGGTAAAGTGGGCAATGGGAGCCGAAGTGGCCTGGGGCCCAGCAAAGGCAGTGTGGACATTGATAGTACTGACAATTGGATCTTGTTACAACTTGTCTAACCCCTATCCCTTTTTCAGCTCGACCCCTGTCTCACACCTGTAAACACTGTCAATGCACTTGTACCTCGCCCCTCGTCCTCATCCCTCCTCGCCTAGGGAGGCTGCCATTGTCTCTAATGTAACTCCCTCGCTTAGTCTAATGACTAGACATCACTCGGACTTATCGTCTTCCATCCTCATCCCCACTCCGAGTTACCTCCTCGATCCTACTCTCCACCATAGATCCATTCCCGTGCCTACCCAGGAACGCCCTACTTCCCCATCACCCTGGACCTTCACTGGTCACATCTGGGGATCTTCCCCATCACTGTCGTTTGTCCTTGCATCTGCCCAAGATCTTCCCCTGGCGCCCTTGTATGCTTTTTCTTGTTTCTATTCACTCTGCCGTCCTTCATTTACCTTACCATTGGTGCTATCGGCACACCCTCTGCCCCAGTCATGCATCTCACCAACGTCATGTTATAGTTCACCCTTCATTCCCACTTACGTGGCCTTTATCTTAGACATTTCACACCTATTACCTTGGCCTGTGCATCCTTCTGATGTCCTCGCCTCTCACCCATGCCCTAGGCCCACATTTGGGCTCCTCTTCATTCATTATCCTTATATACTAGACGATCTTAGCTAGCAATACCCTAGCTTCAGCTTACCGGTTCTCCCTCTGGACTTGTACCTAGTCTCTACCAGCTATATCCTTGTATTCACGTACCCTGCCTATGCAACCTCCTTGATCACCTTCTTCTGTCATCTGGCACCCCCGTCAGGACCTCCTTGATAAGAAGTTGCTTACCAGTCTACATCTCGAGCCTACCTGGGTTCAAATGTAACAGATCTAATATGACCCAGGTGGTGGCATTTGTAGCAGGTCTTGGCGTACTGAGGGTGAGAGGGGGGAAGGGCTGCACATCCTTCATGCCTGGTCCAGTGGGCTTCTACTCGTTCCATGAAATGGATTTCATCATTGTTCCATGAAACAGATTTCATCATTGTTTAGTGGGAAGGAGGAGGCAGAGGGAATGTCAGGGGAGAGGGTAGAAAAGGTAGCAAGTTCAGTAGCATATCATTTAATCTCTTTCAAGAGCTCCAGCATGCCAAGTTGGTACATGGCCATGACAAGGTTTCCCTCAAGTTCCTTGGTAATCTGGTCAATCCGTAATTCGAGGATGGTAACATGGGCACTGGCTGACAAGTTGGGGTGTGTGGTGAGGAGGTGAAGGCAGGAGTATTGAAGGTATGCCTTATAGAGAGCCCAGAGGGGGAAGCAGAGGTCGAGATGGGAGGAGACAGAGACCATAAGATGGGAGTCACGAAAGAGGGTACATAACTGCTGAAGGGCTTTTCCATCGGAGAGGTCATCTCGGAGGCAGTGGGCAAAAACAGGGAGGTCTATCAAGACAATTGTTGCAGAAGCAGCAGGGCCTGCAAAAGGAGCAGGAGGGGGGTGGTGAGGGGGAGGAGAAGGAGAGCCCCAGCCAGGAGAAGTGATGTGGGATGAAGGTATGGATATGTCCTTGACAAAGGGTATAGGATTGTAAAGAGTAGAAGAAGGAGTAGGCAAGGCAATTGTTGGCAAAGTGACTGAGGAAATGGAGGAAGAGGTGATGGAGACCGGGATGGCAGTGGGGTAGTAGTCATCAGAGGGGACGTTGGAGTAGGGCATAGTAGTTGGTTGGTGGTTGGTGGGTTCAGGTGCAAGAGGAAGAACTGGAGGGGAAGTGTCTTGGGTGTCATTTCTTATAGTCAGTGAGGGTGGCCCTTGAATGTTTGAGGTTGTGCTCAGGAACCCAGGAGTCTGCTTCCGCAGTGTACCCTTTCCATTGTATCAAATATGAGTGGGAATGGGTGGAGCCTCGGTGCTTCAGAATCTTCTCAATTTCATATTCCTCTTCACCGTCTACAAGGTCCAGTGATGGGGTAGGGAAGTTGGGGCCGTGTATGGAGTTCTCCTTGTACAGGGTCAATAGGGAGGTGTGGAAGACAGGGTGTATCTTCCAGGTAGAGGGGATGCGGAGACAGTAGATGATAGGGGAGAGGGTTTTGGTGATGATGAAGGGTCCTTCCCGTTTAGGTGCGAATTTGGGGTTAATAACCGATCATTTCAAATTGCAGGCCTCAAGCCAAACCTTATCTCTCTTTTTGAAGGATTTAAACTTCCTCTGGTTGCATGACATCATTACTTGGCATGCGAGTTCGTGGGCCACTAGGGCCTCATCACATGCAGCTGTCAAGTTTTTGATGTGGGAGGTGACTGCAGGCAGGGAGGTTTCGGAAATGACTGATGGTAGGGTACAGGGTTCATAGTCCATCATGAGATAGAATGGGGATTGATTGGTGACAGAGTGGAGGTGGTGGTTGTGGGCAAATTCCACATTGGCAATCGAGTCAGCCCAGGTTGTGGGGTGCACTCCACAAAAGATCCAAAGGTAGGTCTTGACCTCTTGGTTGATGTGTTCAGTCTCCCCATTCATTTGAGGGTGGTAGGCTGTGAAGAAGGCGAGGTCATAGTTAAGGAGCTTTCTGAGCTCTCTGGCAAACGCTGAGGCGAATTAAGGTCTCCAATTGGAGATGACCTTGTCAAAAAGGCTGAAATATTTGTAAACAGAAAGGAAGAAGAGCATGGCAATGCCCTCCACTGTCATGGTCTTGTTAGTGGGGCAAAGGATCATCCCCTTAGTAAGCCCATGGTCGACCATGACCAAAAGAGAATCAAAGCCCCCGGACAGGGGGAGGTTGGTGATGAGATCACAGGAGATCTGTTGGAAGGGGCGGGTGCAGGTAGAATGGATGGGGGTGAGTGGGGGAACAGTGGGGTGAGTGTTTGACTTGTTTTGTTGACAGGTGGCACATCCCTTGATGTAGTGGAGAACATAGGAGGCAAGGCTGGGCCACCAGAATTCAGAGGTGACGAGTTGGCAAGTCTTAAAATACCCAGGATGGCTGGTGAAGGCATGGTCATGGCAGTGTTGGAGAATAGAATGGCAGAGGGAGGAGTTAGCAGGGATATAGATTTGGCCATTGTAAGTGAGGACGCCCTCAGGCAGTTGCCAAGGGGATGTGCAAGAGCGAAGGAATGCCGGGGTGTCGTGGGAGAGGGATTGGAGTGCCTGAAGGGCATATGGGTCATCCACCGAGGCAGATTTAATATAGTCAGAGAAAGCAGTGTCAATGAGACAGACAAAGAGGGAGGGGGGTAGGAGGGTGACCCCCTGGTTATCTGTGTCACAGGGGAGATGATCAGGTCGGCGTGAGAGAATGTTGGGTCTGGCAAGTTGGGAGCCTGGGATGTGGACAATTTTGAAATCAAAGTCAGTGAGATCAAGGAGCCAATGCACCTGATGATGGTTGAGGGTCTGGGGGGAGCGGAAGTAGGTGAGGTTTTTATGGTTGGTGAAGACCTGGATGGGAAAAGAAGATCCATGGAGATAGTGTCACCAGGCTTTGAGGGCACAAATGACCACAAGGAGTTCCCTGTCATAGATGTCATAGTTGTGCTCCACTGGGATGAAGGACTGGGAGAGATAGGAGCAGGGGTGCCAATCGCCATTTGAGTCCGTTTGAAGGAGGATAGCTCCTGAAGCATACTTTGATGTGTTGGTGGTGGTAGCAAAGGGGGCAGATAAGTCAGGGAGATGGAGGACAGGTTTCTTGAGGAACAACCATTTGAGTTCCTGAAAGGTGGACTCACAGGAGAGGGACCAGTTTCACTCAGCAGTTTTCTTGGTAAGGTCAATGAGGGGGTGTGCGACATTGGAGTAGTTTGGGATGAACTGTCGGTAAAAGTTGGTGAAGCCAAGGAAGGAACAAACCCCTTTGATGGTGGTGGATTGGGACCAGGCAGAGATGCCTTCAAGTTTGACTGGGTCCATGGTGAGCTGATCTGGGCGGATGATCATGCCCAGATATCCAACTTCCTCAGCAGCAAAGTACACTTTTTGAGCTTGAGGTGGAGGTCAAGCTCCATCATATGCTGGAGGACGCGCTTGGTGCATTCTTCATGAGTTTTTGCATCAGGAGAAAAGATAAGGAGGTTGTCCATGTAGATGACGAGCCATCCCTCTGCGATCATGTCAGCAAATGAATTGTTCATAAACCTTTGAGATGTGGCAGGGGAGTTAGTCATTCTGAAGAACATGACTGTTGGTTCAAAGAGGCCTTTATGGGTGATGAAGGTGCCTTTCCATTGGTGTCCATCTTTGATTCAGATATTGTTGTACCCCCATCGTACATCAAACTTGGTGTAGAGACGAGAGCTGTGGAGTTTATCGACAAGGTCAGATATTAATGGAAGGGGATAGGCATCTCAGATAGTGTGTTCATTTAAGTATTGATAGTCTTGGCAGGGGTGAAGGGTGTCGTCCTTCTTTTTCATGAAAAAGAAGGGGGAAGCTTGGGGGGAATTGGAGGGGTGGATCCTTCTGGTTTTAAGGTTCTCATCGAGGAAGGCTTCTGCCACGAGTTGTTCTTCAGGTGCGAGGGGGTAGGCTTTAGCTATTTTTGGGATAAAGGACTCATTGAGGTTTATTTCATGATCATAGGGGTGTGATGATGGTATGGCAGTGGCCTCTTCATTGAAGACAGAGGCAAACTGGGAGTACTCAGGTGGAAGGACAATAGGTTTCTTTGCAGCTTCAGCCACTATGGCAAGGTCGGTGGCGGTGGTCAGTTTTTAGACAAGGAGGGAATCTCTGGAGATGAAGCAAGAGCCACACTTGAGGATGTGGTTGACCACATATTTGGTGTAAGTGGCCCTGATCCAGTCATTTTCTGACAGGTGATTGAGGTATGAGTAAAGATGCAAGTCTTCAGATGGAGTAGTATGGATATTGTTACGGTTGAGGCGTAACAGGTGACATGACTCGTGTCCGCTAAGTCCCGAATGGAACTTCCCAGGGGGTCAGGAGCTAGGTCTCCTGACGGTTATGACAGAAAGGGGCATTGCTTCCTAGCGAAGGGATTTGGGTACAAGCTGAGGGGAGCGAGGTGAGGCCAGGAAGATGCGATCTCGGAACTTGTAGACACAAAGTGATGTGTAGATCAAAGTTACCATACACAAGAATACTACGTGCTATTTATAGTAAAGGTTCAGGGCCCACTCAGTGGTAGTAAGTGAGGGGGGGAACTGCGAGATAGCATGCGAGAGAATGCTACCGAGGAGAATAGAGTCCATGGCCAATAGGGCATCGATCAACCGGGGTCAATAAATAGGGGAAATAGCGACCAAAGGCTGTCGCGGGAGAAGTAGGAAAAAGGGTCCGTGCCTACGTCCTCACCACTGGATCTTCACCGAAAGCCTCCACGAAGGCAGTGTTCCACACTGCCTCATCTCCTAGTGTCAATAGAATGTCTACCCAATTGTCTGTTCCCGTTGTCACGGGAGGTGAAGTCTTGTGACCAGTCATGTGGACTATACTTGTAACAGATATGTCTGCGAAGGTGAGGAGTTTCCAGGTGGTGGAACTTGGAGTTGTGACGATGGGTGTCCATTACCTGGGTGAGGAAGAGTTCCTCAGATTGGTCAATGGATTCATCGAGGCGGATGGTGGGGGTGACCCAGTCAATGGTTGGGTTGGCAGAATGGAGCCAAGGGAGACTAAGGATAAGATTTTCATGTCCACAGTTCATGACATGGAAGATTAATCATTGGGCGATACCTTCAATGTTGACAAAGAGGTCAGCAGTAAATTTGATCACCCCATCCTTGTTGTAGGAGGCATCAACATTTTGGACAAGAATAGGTTTTTTGAGATGTCAGATGGGAAGGTGGTTTTTGTGGACAAAGTTCCAGTTGATGCAAGAGATATCTGCACTGCTGTTGATGAGGGCTCAGGTTTCGACAGCTTTTAAGGTGTGCAAGGGTATGATGACTTGAACAGAGATTTGCATTTTCTTAGAGATGTCTCATACTAGTACAAATGCACAGGAGGAAGTAGGGGAAGGAGGCATCAAGGCTGCTTCCCCATTTAAAAACCCAAAGAGGTATAGTGGACCCAACACATGGTCGGAATGTCTTCATCATCCTCACAGTCAATTAGATTGGAGACATTGTCTTTCTCCTTTCCTTTTCTTTTATCCTTGATTTCTTTGACCACTGCATTTACTTGTTTATGGGGAGAGGTGAAATGGGGGCATTGAGAGGACATGTGGCCTGGCTTGTGGCAGCAGAAGCAAAGCTTCTTCTTCATACACTGCTTCCTGATGGCCCGGGTCATTTTCTTGACTTTGATGGCCAAGGTGTCCATTGTATTGGGGTTCTTCTTGGGGGTGGGGGTAGAGGAGAAGGATTGATAGGTCTAGTGGAGGGGTTGTTGGTTTCACTTGGTGATCTCATCGGCTCACTCCCACTGGGTTTGGAAGTGGACAGCCTTGGAGTACCAATTAGTGATGGTGGTGGGAACGGTGTCAAGGGCCATGATGTGCCTCATCATAGAAGTAGGGATTCCTGCAGTGAAGTATCCAATGAGGATGTTGTTGTTGCTGATGCCGGCCTGTTGGACATGTCCTCGGAATTCAGCAATGTAGGTGGCAAGGGGGGGTTCAAAGGTTCTGTCACGTTTGAGCATCATTCGGGTGGTGGAAAGCCAGGTGATGGCATTCCCGACAGTGTCCTGGTGTCAGAAGGCTTTGTAGAATTTCTTGCCAAAGTCTGTGAAGGTTCCAAAGATTACAACAGTGGGGGTGATAGCTTGTTTGCGGAAGGCCTCTGCCCAGGTCTCAGCAGTTCCTTCAGTCATGTAGGAGAGGGCAAATGCAACTTTCTTGTCTTCTGAGTTGTAAACATCAGCATTGACAAGGAGGTAGAACTGGACAGTGTCCAGCCAAGCTTTGGACTTCTTATAGTCTCCATTGAAGGCCTCAGGGGCTCCAATGCAAAGTTCAACAGGTTTCGATGAGGACATGGTGGGGAATGGGGCAGTGATGGGTGGTCAAGTGATGGGTAGTGGGTGGTGGGAGGAAGAGGAGGCAGGGGTGGAGAGAGGAAAGACGGGTTGGGTGGCAATTGAAGTGGGAGAGGGAGGGGTGGATTCTCGCAGAAGGGAGAGTTGAGTGAAGAGCTGGTGGCTTAGGAGGAGGCTAGAGTGTTGCTCTTCTTCATCAGGGATGGGAACATTGAGATTGGTGGACTGCTCTGACTCTTCTTCGAAGGGAGGGTTTTCTTCAGTGTCATATGGGAAGTCCAAGTAGGTGGCACATCACCTGTAGTCATTGGAGAGGTAGGAAATGGTGGGCGGTTTACAATAATAGTAACTGTGATGGAAAGAGCTTAGCTTTTGTTACAGTTCAACCTTGAGAAGGGCGACCACAGTGTAGTATATATGGACATCAAGAATATGTATAAACCCTAGGGTAGGGGTTATA
>JBBPSX010000291.1:0-14754 GCA_038093815.1 Neoboletus cf. brunneissimus | reverse complement strand
GGAGCTATGGCTGGTATCTCCAGTCTAGTTCTCTTGGGAGTTTCAATCCAATAGTTCCTCTCAGTCACTCTCCTCTTCCAGTTAGGTTTTAGTTGATTTTGCCTAAGCCTTGCTTTGGGCCATTTCAAGCGGAGGTTCAAAGGAGAGCTTTCAAAGCTCAAGCAGAGGGAAGAGGAGTTAACTAAGCTGATATTTGAACTGAGGAGTTACAGGAGTGTTCCAAGGCTTTATATACTACAAAGTCAAGTGATATTACTAACAGAGTGGAGCTGGTTTGTAAGGTAGGGATCAGAGATAAGGAAATGCCGGAGCTGTGCTCCTAAGTGGAGCACAGGTACGAAGAATAGAATGGAGTGGGAACTAGTATATATGGAGATAAGAGGAATGGAACATAAGTATGTATCATAAGTATGGACAAGGTCCAAGATACAGGAGTTGCATCTCTAAAGAGAATGTGCCGGAGTTCATATGTACAAGGAATGGAGTTGGTCTGGAGGATCAGAATTAGACTTTCAAGATTTCCGGGATATGACAGTATCCTCCTCTTAGGCCTGAACCCCTGAAGGCCAAGGTGAGGTACAATGTGGAGTGGAAAAAATCAGAGTCTGAATTTTTTCATTGATCACATCTGGGGGTATAAAGTCTGGTAAACTCTGTCCATAGGTCTTTACCTCAAACCACCATGTCCAAAATTGACAACATCAAAAGCTGGTCCAATGAACGCCTTGTGAAGTGCCCAGATGACGATGATGACATCTGTGGCAGCGACAAGTAAAGGAGTGAAAGGTGGAGGAGGCACAGAGGAAGGAGGAGGAAGAGGTATGGCACAAGGCAGAGGAGGAGATGCAGCGCAAGGCGGAGAAAAGGTGCAAGGCAGCGCAGGCTGAGTGTGAGAAGGTGGAGGTGGTGGTGAGGGAAAGGGTAAGTCAAACGTGTTCACTGTTACATTTGAACCCAGGTAGGCCCGAGACATAAACCAGTAGGCAACTTCTTATCAAGGAGGTCCTGACAGGTGTGCCAGTGTTAAAGTCCAGAGGTCCAAAGGTCCAGAGTTTTGGCAGGGTGGATCCGGTGCTAGTTGTACTGGAGCTCAACTGTTGCTTAAAGAGCAAAAACAACTTGTATTTACCTAGTTGTACTGGAGCTAAGGTAGATCAGTTTTGGAGTAAATAGTATGTAGGAAACAACTCACCTCAGCTGTTGCCTAAAGGGCAAAAACAACTGAGGTGCTGGAAAGAGAAGTGGAAGCCTAAGTAGTGTATGGTGGAGGCACACTTGTACCTCAATAACTGTCAGGGAAGACGAAGGAAGGGAAGAATGTAGTAATGGCCATAGCCGGATGACAGCCATGTACCGTAATAGAGGAGAGTGCTCCGGAGTTTTAACTCCTAAACTCTGGAGTAAGAACTCCTAGCCTCTGGAGCTGGGAACTCCTAACCTTCAGAGTTAGTACTCCTGAACTTTGGAGTAAGTGAAGTATCTATGTGAGTTCTCCAGAGGCTTGGAGAACCGGAATACCTTCTGGAGTGAGCAGTATTTTGTCCGCCAGATGACAAAAGAAGGTGATCAAGGGGATTGCATAGGCAGGATAAGTGAATACAAGGGGTGTAACCGGTAGGGTCTAGGTACAAGTCCAGAGGAAGAACTGGTAAGCTGAAGCTAGGATACAAGTGTATTTGAAGGTCCAGTATAAGTACTATGCAAATGAAGAGGAGCCTGAATGTGGGCTGAGGGCATGGGCGAAGGGTGAGGATGTCAGAGGGACATGCAAGCCAAGTGACAAGTGTGAAATAAACAAAGTAAAGGCTGTGTAAGCGGGTGAGAAGGGTGAACTACAGCATGACATCAGTATGATGTATGACTGTGGCAAAGGGTGTGCTGATAGCACCGACGGTAAGGTAAATGAAGGACAGCACGGTGAATGTGAACAAGAGAAAGTGTACAAGGGAACTGGGGGAAGATCCCGGGCAGATGCAAGGATGAATAACTGTGATGGGGAAGATCCCCAGATGTGACCAGTGAAGGTCTAAGGTGACGGGGAAGTTGGGTGTTCCTGGATAGGCATGGGAATGGGTCTATGGTGGAGGGTAGGACAGAGGAGGTAACTTGGAGTGGGGACGAGGGTGAAAGACAAAGAGTCCGAGTGGTGTCTAGTTGTAAGACCAAGCAAGGGGGTCATGTTAGGAACATTGACGGCCTCCCTAGGCAAGGAGGAACGAGGACGAGGGATGAGGTACAAGTGTACAGACAGCGCTCACAGGTGTGAGACAGGGGCTGAGCCAAAAAAGGGATAGGGGCTAGGCAAGTTGTAACATTCACCTTTTGTGCACTGACCAACTGTTATAGGCTGAACAAGTCCAAGTGGAGCAAAGCTCCAGCAAGGGCAAGAACAAGGTGATGGAGTTGGCAAAGTGTGTGGTGCACAGATCATGGGCTTGAGTGCAAGCTTGGTCCTGGTAAGTCCACATCATGTGTGGCCTGCATTGATGCCAAGGTCAAGTGTTGGAGGCCCAGAGCTCAGGAGGTGATGCAACAACAGTGGAGGGCAGAGGAAACAAGAAGAAAGTGTGCACGGAAGCGGAGCCTAGCAGAGCGAAGGGGGCACATAAGGTGAGTTCGGATGTGATTGCAGGCCCTTCACAGGCCACAGAGGAATTCTGTGAGCTGCTGAGGGCCATGTGCAAGCGGCTGGACCACCAGAATAGGCTGCTAGAGCAGCTTGTCAAACTCAAGATAGAGAAGGTATACAGGATGGAGACAGAGGATGAGTTGGAGGAAGTGGAGTCCTTGGACTTGGAGTTCAAGGGGGCAGAATTGGAGGAGATGGAGTTGGAGGAATTGAAGGAGGAAAGGATGGCAGCAGAGGTGGCAGAGGATGAGGAGATCAGGATGGCAGTGGAGTCAGAAGAAGAGGATGGAGAAGGGAGTATGAAGAAAGAGGATGAGACTGTAGTGTAGAAAATGTTTCTTCCTCATCACAATGTAATTTTGTTTTCTGCCTTACTGTGCGGAGTGAGGTCTGGGCTTATCTGGATATTGGAGATGGAAGTTGTGGACAAGCTTGGAAGTGTGACCAAGTTCTGTGGCCAATAGCCAGGATGTCTCATTGTCGGTACCTTCGTAGCCGGACCATCACATTAAGTAAAGCAACTTACAGTTGCGCTTTCATCAATCTATCTTGGAGTCAAGGATCTCGGAGATCTCAAACTCCAGTTCTCTGTCTACTTCAATCAGAGGTGGCAGAGGTTGTGTGTGATTTGGGATTGTGTTTGGAATGGAAGGTTCTAGTTGAGAGACATGGAAGACCAGGTGAATGGACTTTATGGTTTCCGGAAGTTGAAGGGTGAAGGAATGGATACCAGCCTGAGCAATGGTAGTATAGGGCCCTAAATTCTTTTCGGAGAGTTTCTTAGAGGGCTGGGTGGAGCAGAAATATTTTGCTTTAATGAAAACCTGGTCACTGACTTTGAAGTCTGGTGCCGGAGTTCATCTGGCATCCACAGGTCCTTGATATCACTTCTGGGCTTTGGCCATTTCCTCACAGAGGAATTGATGGAGAGAGTCAAGGTCTATGGAGTAGTCTCATGCCTTTGTGGAGGTGAGGTCGTGCTTGAGATGGACTGTGACATTGGGATGATAACCCTTGTTGGCAGAGAATGGCGAAACTCCAATAGTAGCACTTGGAGTGTTGTTGTACATGAACTCCACTAAAGGCAGGAGTTCAGACCAGTTGTCTTGCTGGTAATTACAATATACCTGGAGGTACTATTCCAGGGTTTGGTTCATTCATTCTGTCTGACCGTCTCCTTCAGAGTGATAACTGGAGGTGAAGTGGAGGCAGATGTCAAGGGCTTTTCCGAGTGAGCAGAAGAAGTGGAACACAAACTCTGTTCCTCAATTGGAGGTAATATGGGAAGGAACCCTGTGCTTAGAGAAGATGTGGAGTAGGAAGAGCTTTGCGAGCTCCAGAGATGTGATGGTGTCATGCGTCAGGATAAAGATGCATTGCTTTGATAGGCGATCTACGATGACAAGGATTGTGATGTATCTGGAGGATGCAGGGAATTGTTCGATAAAGTCCATGGATATGGAGTTCCATGGCTTCTCCAGGATAGGTAGTTGCTTCAGTAGTCCATATGGCTGGTGTCTCAGAATCTTCGCATGGGCACAGGATGTACAGGAGGAGACATATTTCTTGACAAAGGTCCTGATACCTGGCCAAGTATATTCACGATGAATGAGTTCCAAGGTTTGGTTCTGGCCAAAATATCTGGAGAGTGAATGATCATGTTTGTATCAGAGTACGTGGAGTCGGAGGTCATTAGCATTGGGGACGTAGATACACTTGTTGAGACATAGGAATTCATCATCATTGACTGACCAACGAGAGTTGGAGGGGTCAGACATGTGAAATTTGGCTATAGGATCTGAAGGGAGGGCAGATAAGATATCAGTGTAGAGTTGTTCCACATTGAAGAGAGTGCTAGCTTGGAGTACCGGAGCTGCAAGGTAAGTGGCTTGGAGGGACAAAGTGAGTTGCTCCTGAGTGAAGACTGGCCGGAAATTGTGTGGATTGACATGAGCATAGTCCTTATCCCCTTCTTTGGGGTAGACATCCTAGCATCTAGTGAGGGTGTTGGGTTTTGCAGCAAGGTGACTGGGGCAGAAACAAATGACCATATTGAATTGGGAGAGATACTTTGACCACCAGGCTTGTCGGCAGGTCAGGAGTTTAGAGGTGGCAAAATACTCCAGGTTTTTATAGTCTATGACAACATCGATCAGAGTACTGGAGCCTTCAAGGTAATAATGCCAGGTCTAGAAGGACTCATAAATGGCAAGGAGCTCCTTGTTGTGGGTGTCATAGTTGAGCTCTGGAGCAGACAATGTCCATGAGTAGAAAGTGATGGGCTGGATTTCTTCATCTGGGCAGCAGATGGAAAGAATTCTGGTGATGGCGTAGTCAGAGGCGTCAGTTTCTATTATCAGTGGGGTGTCTGGAGCCCAATGGGTGAGGATAGGAGTGGTGGTGAAGGCTTCCTTCAAGTTCTGGAGGGTGGAGCGACAATTGTCTGAGAAGTTCCATGGAGTGCCTTTGTGAGTCAGGCAAGTTAAAAGAACAACAATATCTGAATAATTTGCTATAAAGCAGTGGTAGAAATTTGCAAATCTGAGGAAGGACTGAATGTCCTTGACCTTCCAAGGTTCCAGCCATTCCTTCACAGTCTGAACCCTGTCCAGAGACATGGACAAACTGGAGGGGAAGATATTGTAGCCTAGGTACTTGGTAGTGTCAGTGGACCACTTGCATTTTTCTAGCTTAGCATAAAGTTGGTGCTTGCAGAGCTGCTGGAGGACTTCTTGGACATGCTCCTTGTGGGAGGCCTTGTCCTTGGAGTAGATTAGGATATTGTCCAGGTAGACTATCACGCAAACATCAAGGAGATTAGCGAAGATTGTATTGATGAACTGCTGGAATGCTGCAAGGGCATTGGTAAGACCAAATGGCATAACTAGTCACTTGTAAGAGCCGTAGTGCATCTGGAAGGACATCTTCCATTCATCTCCCTCAATGATGTGGACTAGATGGTAGGCATGCTGGATGTCAATTTTGATGTAGATTTTAGTATGGCTCGGAGTATCTAGGAGGTCGGAGATGCAAGGAAGCGGATAGCGGTCTTTCTTCATGATCTTGTTGAGTCCTTGGAAGTTGATGCAAAGATGGAGTGAACTGTCCTTCTTGCAGACAAAGAGGACTGGAGTGGCGTGAGCAGAGGAGGAAGGGCAAATGAACCCCATTGCCAGGTGCTCATCGAGGAATGTCTGGAGCAAGCCAAGTTCAGAAGAGGAAAGGGAGTAGGTGGTGCCCAACAGAGGGGAAGCTCCCTCTTCAAGGTCGATCTTCAGGTCGTGCTCATGATATGGAGCAAGTGTAGATGCCTTGCTCTTGCTGAACATATTGGTGAAATCGTGATATTCTGGGGGAACTGTGGAAAAATCGACCTGTTCTGGAGGAGTTAATGAAGTGAAGCAGAGATCACTCTCCTGTGGGTGGAGCTGCAGGCTAAACTGTATAGAACCCTCTAGGCAGCAGGCCAGTGCAAAAGCTGGTGCACTAATGAGCACAATGGGTGGAGTCTTGTGGTCAAAGAAACATGGTGAATTGGATGAGGTGGGTTCAGCCAGCAGAAGTGATTCTGGAGGCTGTGAGGGAGATCTTGGGGGTGCTGGCAAACTCTGCTCAGGTGTACAGAATGAGATACTGCTTGAGACCCAGTTAATCAATGGATTGTGTCAGGTGAGCCAGTTGTGTCCTAGAACAAGAGAGCAGGTGAAATCCAGCAGAGTGACATAAAATGTCATCAGAGTGATATCACCAGTTGTGAAATGAATGGAGAGATTGATGGCTTGGGTAATGGTACTATTGGATGTTCTGTTGAAGAGTCAGAGCTGGAGTGGGGGCACAGGATAGGTGGAAAGTCCATGTTTATTTATAAAATTATTATCGATGAAACAATTGAAGGATCTGAAGTCTACAAGTGTGGCAAATGGAGGAATCAGATATGATACTAAAGTGACAGAAGGCATGAGTGATTTAGGATTGGAAAGAGCAGATGCATTGAAATGGATCTCCTTGAGTGCATGAGTGGATTCAACGCAACCTCCAGTCTGTGCAGAGTCTTGGAGGTCACAGACTATTTTTTTGCCTCCAGGGTGGAGACCTCCAGTTTGGTTTCTGGAGTTGTGGTCACTGCTCAGGCCTTATCTGCCCGGGATGTGGACTTAGGACAGTCTTCAGCCATGTGGCCAGCGAGACCACAAAACATGCACAGTTTGTTGTCAAATCGATGTTTGCACTCCTTGGAGGTTAGCTTGTCATCCTTTCCTAGTTTGGATGACAAGTCCAGCTTTGGAGCTGCGGAGGTGGATGCTCCTTTTCCCTTTGACTCCTTGGAGTCCTTGGAGTCTCCATTGGAGGAGCAAGATGTGGAGAGCACAGAAGTGGAGGGTTTGTTAGATTTAGATACAGAGAGATGAGTGTTCTTTGTCTGACGGCTGATCTCTGACTTGTGCTTCTAGTAGTGTGCATTGATTACCTGAGCGAGAACCCAGAGTTCGGAGAGTATTGGAGGTTTTCCGACATGGGAGATTTCGTCCTTGATTTGGTCTAGCAGACCATTGTAGAAGTGGTGCTGGAGGGCACCTTCTCCATAGCTGCAGATTTGCAAAGCTATCCTGTTAAACTCAACCACATATTTGTTTATGTGCTGAGTGTCCTTCATGGACAAGTGATCAAGTTGGTGCTCCACATCTCCAATGGGATTGTGCAGACTGAAGTTGGTTTGGAGCTTGAGGACAAATTCCTTGTAGTTGTCCATCCAGAAAGGATGGAGGATGGGATCCTCCATCTGGAGGTGGTCTGGTTCGAACCACTCCAATGCCATACCCTTCAGGTACAACTGCACAAAGGTAACTTTGGCATAGTCTGTGCTAAATGCCTTTGGGCGGTCTTGGAAGTTGAGTTTACATTGCACTAGGAAAACACAGAGTTTGCAGGGTTTGGTCCCATCAAACTAATCCGGTTCCCAGACTTTAGTGCGGGGGGTAGAGTTAGAAGCAGGATAACAGGTGGAGCGAGCAAGGCCTTGAATGGCATTTGCAAGGAGAGCAAGAGTGTCTCGCAGAATGTGCTCATTGTTGAAGTCTTCTGGGTCATCATCTTCACCAGGGATATATGAGTCATCATCAAATGGGTCATCTCTGGAGTCTGGGTTGCCTGGAGCATCACTGTCTTCAGGGATGCAGAGGTCCTGTGCTCTTTCACTAGAGCACTGGCTTGGCTGGGAGGGTGTCTTAGTGTCATTGTTGTCGGGGTTGAGTTCAATGATGTGCACTCCGGGAGTCAGAAACTCCAGAGGCGGGTGGGCTTGTGAAACTGATGGGGTGTGACATGCGGAGAATCCATGGAATTGGTTGATGAGTTTGGGGCCTTGGCGACTGCTTCTGGAGATGCTTAGTGGGTTGTATTTGGAAGATGGGGGTGGGTTTGTGCCAAGGGTGTGAGCCTGGGATCTGGTGGTATGTGTAGCCATAGGTTAGACTTGTGACAAGCTGGAGTTCAAATATACTGTCAAGTTCATGAAACTCTGAAGGGATAACAAGACTCTGGAACTCTGGAGTTTGTTCAGATGGGACTTGGCTTCACTGTATGTGGTGTGCCCTTGTCAGGAGTCCGTGATGTCCTGGAATTTACAAGTGGGCCAGAGTAAGACTTAAGACATTCTAGACATCAAGTCAAGCAGAGGTTCAGAGGAGAGCTTTCAAAGCTCAAGCAGAGGGAAGAGGAGTTAACTAAGCTGATATTTAAACTGAGGAGTTACAGGAGTGTTCCAAGGCTTTATATACTATAGAGTCGAGGGATATTACTAACAAAGTGGAGCTGGTTTGTAAGGTAGAGATCAGAGGTAAGGAAATGCCAGAGCTATGCTCTTAAGCAGAGCACAGGTATGAAGGATAGAATGGAGTGGAGACTAGTATATACAGAGGTAAGAGAAATGGAACGTAAGCATATATTGTAAGTATGAACAAGGTCCAAGATACAGGAGTTGTGTCTCTAAAGAGAACACGCCTGTTAAGACCAGGCCAGAACTTCGATGTGTAACTCCAATGTTCTGGAGTTCGGAGGGTTTGAGATGTTCAGCTTCACCTTATGTGGTGCGCCCTTGTTAATCTTTCGGTGTCTCGTATTTCGGAGCGGAGATGATTAAACTGGAGATGCTCAGGAGGGGAAGTCCAAGTCTAAGTTGATATCAGAACTGAGGTAAATACAGGAGTTGTTCGGAAATCTTATATACTACAGGAGTCATAAGTATTAGTAATTGGAGTGGAGCGGATTGCTAAGTAACTGAGTAATATGGAAATTGGAGAGGAGGGGAGCCAGAGCTGTGCTCCTATGCGAGGCACAGGATCGGATGTAACTATATAGTGAGACTAGTACATATACGGAACTAAATACAAGAGAAGAAGTCCGGAGGTCGGAGTTGGAGTCCTGGGCGAGAATGTGCCAGAGGATGAACAGAGATGGTTGGAGGGAGGTCAGAGGGATGGTATATGATAATGCCAGAGTTTGTATGTACAGGAAACAGAGTTGGTTCAGAGGACCAGGGTTAGACTTACAAGATTTCCAGGATATGACACAGACGCTTATACAACATTGAACAATCTTTTTACCTCCAATTCCTGCTATTTTGGACTAACAATGAAAGCAAACACATAAAATGTATCTTTACTCTCCTTATCTGTCTCAACAAACTCATTACATAGATGTTATGGTTCGACCAGGGGGTGGGTGTTACGATTCACTCCTGCAGTCTACCTTTTTCCTTCCTCTCCCGCACTTGTCCCAACCTTACCTATGCTTCTTACATCTCACGCTTCCATTAGTCATGGTTGGTCACGACCCTTTTCATTTAAACCTTAAACCACACAGCCTAGCCTGGGTTCTTTTCAAACCCTTCTCCTCCGCCCTGGGCAGCGCCCCTTTCATCTCCGCTCTTCATTCCCGACTACTGCCTCCATTCTGTTCTGTCTCGTGCCCTTGCTGTAGTACCCCTGCTCGGACACCATGCACACCCTCTCCCCTTCGCCCTGTACTTACCTTTCCTGACTCAGTCTGTGCACAGTAGGGTACACTATTTAAACAGCTAGCTAGCACACTTGTACCCTAGCTTAGCTTCCCGAATCTACCACTTGAAGCTCACCTTTGTGCGACCCGACTTTGCCTGTCACTGAACTGGCTTAGCCTCTTCACATCCCTCATACTCAACAATAAGGCGCTAGACCTGAGTTGACTGGAACTTCAGACCTCTGATCCTCGTTCCCACCTGCGCCCCTGCCCTTAGGCCTCCTTCGTATCGCTTCTGCACATCAGTCTCCGCCTCTCCCCCTAGTAGCTTCTACCTTTCGGGTCTACAGTCGCCCACCTTAGGTCGAACCATAACAGTGGGCGACCATAGACCTGAAAGGTAGAAGCTCTAGTCCAAGGGAACTAAGGTGAAGGCAAGGGCAAAGTGCAAGAGATGCTTAAAGGCAAAGATGCAGGAGGAGGTGAGAATCTAAGGTTCTAAGCCTCAGTCGACTCAGGTCTAAGGCCTTGTTGTCGAGTACGAAGGAATGCAAAGGGCTAAGCTGATCCAGTGACAGGCAAAGGCAGATCACACAAGGGTGAGCTTCAAGGGGTAGATTTGGGAAGCTAAGCTAGGATACAACTTGTTATGTTCCAACTGGGTAGCTGGAGACGTAGACCTGGTAGCATCTTCTGGTCAAGGAAGTTCTAATGGGGGCGCCAGACAGCAGCAGAAGATGATCAAGGGGGTGGACATTGGACATAGTGCAAAGTACAGGTGCTACAATGCTAGGGGAAGTCCAGGGTACAAGGTATGAGGGAAGTACCAGGTACAAGGTACAAGAGGGGTACCAGGTAAGATGAAGATAGGGAACAAGTGTACTAAGAGGTCCGGTATATAAGTAAGTGAATCAAGAGGAGCCCGAATGTGGACTGAGGGTGTGGGCAAAGGGCAGGGTCGTCAAAAGGACATGCAAGCTAAGGTGCCAGGTGTGAAATAAGCGAGGGTAGGGGCCGTGTAAGCAGGGCGAAGGGTAAACTACAGCATGACGTCGGTAGGACACATGACTAGGGCGAGGGGTGTGCTGATAGCACCAATGGTGAGATAAATGAAGGACGGCAATGTGAACAAGAAGCAAAAGAAAGTGTATGAGGGTGCCAGGGAGAGATCCTGGGCAGATACAAGGACAAAGGACAGTGATGGGGAAGATCTCCAGATGTGACCGGTGAAGGTCCAAGGTGACGGGGAAGGAGGGTGTTCCTGGATAGGCACGGGAACAGGTCTATGGCAGAGAGTAGGACTGAGGAAGTAACTCGGAGTGGGGGCAAGGGCGAAAGATGAAGGATCCGAGTGGTGTCTAGTCATTAGACCGAGCAAGGGGGTCACATTAGGGACAATGATGGCCTCCCTAAGCAAGGAGGGACAGGGATGAAGGGCGAGGTACAAGTGTATGGACGGTCCTCACAGGTGTGAGATAGGGGTTGAGCTGAAAAAGGGATAGGGGCTAGGTGAGTTGTAACACAACTTGTACTAACTAGTGGTTTAAATAAGGTACCCTATAGCACACAGACCAGGTCAGGAATGATAAGTACTGGGCAAAGGGAAGAGTGTGCATGAAGTGTCCGAGCAGGAGTACTACAGCAAGGGCATGGAACAGGGTGGAACGGAGGCTATACTCAGAGATGAAAAGTGGAGATGAAAGGGGCGCTGCCCAGGGCGGAGGGAAAGGGTTCAGAATAAAACCCAGGCTAGGCTGTGTAGTTTAAGGTTTAAATGAAGAGGAACGTGACCAACTGCGACTGACAGAAGCATAAGGTATGAAAAGCATAGGCAAGACTGGGGACAAGTGAAGGGAAAAGAGTAGGAAAAAGTAGATGTATGGGTGAATTGTAATATTACCCCCAGGTTATCCTTTGAGCCACTGGTGAGGAAATCCTAGTAGAGGTCAGCTGACCCACCGTAGGAAGAGCCAGTAATGTTGCCCCAGGTGATGTTGTCATAGACGTCATCATTATTGTTGTACTCAGGGGTGGGGAAACGAGGGGGCAGGGATAGGGAGTGACAAGCGGGTGCTGGGGTGGGCCGATGATGAGGATGTGAGGAGTTGGGACAAGATGGTGGTACTGGGCAAGGTGGTAAGGCAGTAGAGGAGGAGTATGAAGTAGTATGACATGAGGACAAAGATGTTGTCGAAAACAATGGAGTGGGGTTGACACATCAATGAAGTTGGCAGTGGGAGCTGAAGTGGCCTGGGGTCCAATAGAGGCAGTTGGGACATTGATAGTACTAGCAGTTGGATTTTAAAAAAAATGTGACCCAGGTGGTGGCATTTATAGCAGGTCTTGACATACTGGGAGTGGGAAGGGGAGAGTGCTGCACATCCTTCATGCCTAGTCCAGTGGGCTTCTACTTGTTCAATGAAACGGATCTCATTGTCGTTCAGCGGGGAGGAGGATGCTGAGGGGATGTCAGATGAAAGAGTGGAAAATGTAGCTAGCTTGGCGGAATAACACTTAATCTCTTTTAAAAACTCCAGCATGCCTAGCTGGTACATTGCCATGACAAGGTTGCCCTTGAGCTCCTTGGTTATCTGGTCTATCTGCAGTTTGAGGATTGTGACATGGGCACTGGTGAAGGAGTTGGGACAGGTGGTGAGAAGATGAAGTTGTGAGTACTGAAGGTATGCTTTGTAAAGGGCCCAGAGGGGGGAACAGAGGTTGAGGTGGGAGGAAATGGAGACGATAAGGCAAGAGTCATGGAGGAGAGTGCATAGCTGCTGCAAAGCTTCCCCATTGGGGAGGTCTTCACAGAGATGGTGAGTGAAGACAGGGAGATCTACTGAGGTGATGGTCAGGGGAGCAGCAGGGCTTGCAAGAGATAGATGAGGGGGTTGACTAGGGGGAGGAGAAGGAGAGCCCCAGCCAGGAGAACTGACGTGTGACAAAGGCATGGGGGTGTCCTCGATAAAGAGTATAGGATCGTAAAGAGTAGAAGAAGGAGCAGGCGAAGAAACTGGTGGTAAAGAGACGAAGGAAACAGAGGAGGAAGTGATGGTGACCAGGATGGTGGTGGGGTAATAGTTATCAGAGGGGACGTCAGAGCAGGGCATGGCAGTTTGTTGACAGGTGGTAAGTTTAGGCATGAGAGGGGGGCTTGGAGGGGAAGTGCCTTGGGTGTCATTTCTTATAGTCAATGAGGGCAGTCTTTGAATGTTTGAGGTTGCACTCAAGGACCCAGGAGTCTTCCTCCACAGTGTACCCTTTCTATCTTATCAAATATGAGCAGGAGCAGGTGGAGCCTCAGTGTTTCAGAATCTTTTCTATTTCGTATTCCTCTTCACCATCTATAAGGTCTGGTGGTGGGGCAGGGAAGTTAGGGCTGTGTACGGAGTTTTTCTTGTACAGGGTCAATAGGAAGGCATGGAAGATGGGGTGTATCTTCCAGATAGAGGGGATGCAGAGGCAATAGACAATAGGGGAGAGGGTTTCGGTAATGACGAAGGGTCCTTCCCATTTAGGTGCAAATTTGGGGTTGACAACTGATCATTTCAAATTGTGGGCTTCAAGCCAAACTGTCATATCCTGGAAATCTTGTAAGTCTAACCCTGGTCCTCTGGACCAACTCTGTTCCCTGTACATACAAACTCTGGCATGTTCTCTTTGGAGACACAACTCCTATATCTTGGACCTTGTCCATACTTACAATATATGCTTACGTTCCATTTCTCTTACCTCTGTATATACTAGTCTCCACTCCATTCTATCCTCCATACCTGTGCTCTACTTAAAAGCATAGCTCCGGCATTTCCTTACCTCTGATCCCTATCTTACAAACCAGCTCCACTTTGTTAGTAATATCCCTCGACTCTGTAGTATACAAAGCCTTGGAACACTCCTGTAACTCCTCAGTTTGAATATCAGCTTAGTTAACTCCTCTTCCCTCTGCTTGAGCTTTGAAAGCTCTCCTCTAAACCTCTGCTTGACTTGATGTCTAGAATGTCTTAAGTCTTACTCTGGCCCACTTGTAAATCCCAGGACATCACAGACTCCTAACAAGGGCACATCACATACATTGAAGCCAAGTCTCATCCAAACAAACTCCAGAGTTCTGGAGTCTTGTTACCCCTTTGGAGTTTCACGCACTTAACAAGTCATGTGCATACATTGAGGAAAGTTTGAAGATAAAGGTTTAAATCATGCTAAGTGTAAAAAATGAAAAATAATATATACTTATAACAATGTCCTCCAGTAAACCCATTGAACTTTGCATTGGAACCCCTGACACCTTTGATGGTGATTACAAGAATGCTGAAAGCTAGCTAGACACTGTTCAGTTCTACCTTGTGGTCAATGCTGACATGTATAATACTGAACCCAAGAAGATTACTTTCACCCTTTCATATATGACTGAAGGGACAGCCAAGACCTGGGCAAAGGCCTTCTGCAAGAATGCCATCATTGCCACTTTTGTAAACTTTGGAACTTTTCCCAACTTCACTACCAAGTTCTACAAAGCACTTAGGCACAGGACATCATTGGAAATACCATAGTCTGGTTTTTCACTACTTGAATGGCCCTTAAAAAGGACTGAACCTTTGATCCCCCTCTTGCCACCTACTGTATATTGCCAAATTCTGGGATCAAGTACAATACACTAATATTGAGGATGATAACATTCTCATCAGATATTTTGCCACCAGGATCCCCTCCTTCATGATGAGGTGCATTGTGGCCCTCAACACCATCTCTATCACCATTGCTGACTGGTATTCTAAAGCTGTCCACTTCCAAACCCAATGGAAGTGAGCTGAGGAGATTGCCAAGTGCAACCAATAACCTTACCACCAGACCTACCAGACCTTCTCTACTCCTGCCCCTAGATATGACCCCAATACAATAGATATATCTGCTGTTAAGGTAGAGAAAATGACCCCAGCCATTAAGAAACAGTGCATTAAAAAGAAACTCTGCTTCTGGTGCCACCAATCTGGACATCTACCCTTCTGATGCCCCAACTTCACTGCCCCCTGAAAACAAGTGAATGCTGTTGCTGGAGAAACTCCAGTGGCAGAAAAGAGGAAAGCAAAGAAAAAGGATGAGGTCTCCAATTTAATAGAGATTGATGACAG